>ML807938.1:228517-242166 GCA_009831015.1 Picea engelmannii
CCCTGATGTTCAGCCTATATAATTCTTCAGTGTATTCTTTCACTGTCATCAGCTTCTGTCTCAGGTTCTGCATTCTTCTGAACAGAGTAATTTGGTAATCCCTGGGAATGAATTTTGCCTTCATATTCGCAATCATCCTATCCCAACTCCTAATTTTCTGCTTGCCTTTGCAGCATCTATCAGCTTGTAGTTCATCCCACCACAATGCTGCATGTCCCTTTAATCTTGTGACAGCGTGCTTGACCTTCTTGTCTTCCTCGACATCTTCATAGTCAAAGTATGTGTCCAGGGCTCTAATCCAGTATAGAATCTCTTCAACATCCAGGTTTCCTTCATAAACTGGGATGTCCATTTTCTCTCTTGCACCCATTCTTGCAACAACTCTAATCAAGCGTTCATTTGCGACATCTTCCACTAAAACTTCTTCTTCTTGTTCAGCCTCAAATTCACTTTCAGAATCACTAAGATCCCCAATACCGACTGTGCGTCTCTGTGTTGTCTCCATGTCCTTAAGTTTGGCACGTAAATCACACATCTCCCTTGCCATGGCTGGGTCAGGCATCTGCCTACCTCTTCTTCTTGGTATTTCCCTTTCCTCTGGCGGATCGGGTGTTTGCATGTCTCTTCTTCTAGGCGGCATGGTGAAATTTTCCCTTTTCCTTACTACAGAAAGAAAATAATCCTTTCTGTGCTCTGATACCAAACCTGATGCAGGCACTATTCCCCTCTGCCTCGGCAAAGACCTCTGCACTGACCTCCCGATATTAAGGATCGTTCTAATTCCACCTTCGAGCCAAAGCGGCTCTTTGATCCCTCCTCGGAATCTCTAATAAAATCAACCCACAGGGCTTTGCTACTCCTTAACAGCCTTTAGGCCCGATCGCTTTTCCGTTCACCACAGAAAAATAAAAATTCAGATTTCAGGGTTTCACAATCCCCGATATCGCAAACCTTTTTTTTCCCGATTTCCCAATCTCTGATATCCCGAGATGCTTCAACTTCTGCTAGTCCCCTGGGCTATACTTTTGGGTCCATACGACCTCCCTTTATATGACCGCAGTCCTATCTCCTTTCGGGATTTCGGGGTTTCTGATGTCGAAATGTATGTGACCTCGATTCTCCCGATCTCTCGAATTTCGATTTCCCGATATGACTTCCTTTTTGGGACTTTCTCCGGAAGTCGAGATTGTTTCCATGCATCCTCAAAGATGGACGATCCTCGTCACTTCACAATTTTGGGGAAACAAATGCCTTTGGGTTCTTTCCCACGGGACTCCCAAAATTCCAATTCTTGACCTTCCATTATGACGAGATGACGTCAGCTGGGCCCCATAACGGAGCTTTCCTCCTCATCGAGATTTCGGACTTCGCAGTTCCGAAATGTAAGTGTTTCCTGTCTTCAGGATTCGCGAAATGCCGAACCCCGACTTCTCATATTTCTGACACGCATCCCAAATGGATGGACGGTTTAGATCAAACCTCGAACTTCGTCAAATGCAAAATCAAACCACTCACTTATGTGAGTCCCGATGGCCAAATCTTTGATTTGGATAATCACGCAACACGTGTCCTTCCTGAGATCCACGGCTGTGATTCTTTCGCTGTTTTGGGACTCAAAAAGTTCTCGGACTCTTTGTCTCTAGACTTCCGAGATGCCGATGGCTCTTGATTCCTGCCACCTGTCCCAACAGATGGACGGTTTTGAATTGTTTTGGGGTTTTCACTATGGATTTTTCCTGATCCCTTATCCACAAGGCTTCCGATATTCCGAACCCCGACGCCTCGATACCCCGATACCTTTCGAGACCTTCGCTCAGCTTGAGAGGGTTTAAACCCCGTGCAACTTCTGTCAGATCGGACGACTGACAGGTAACTAGGTGAGGATCCAATAGCTCACGATCTCCTGAGCTTGAAACTCTGGACACAATCGTAACCTCCTCGCTTCTTTGTCAGATCGAACGGCTGATGAGATTTCGCTAATTCTCTACAGAGAATTCTGACCGTCTGTTTCTTCCCCCTGATGATTTCTGTGAAGTGAACTAAGGATTCTTCCTCGGACTTATCCACTTGCGGCACAAACTTCTGATGCCTTCTAATCACTCAAATGCGCCAACTTCTTATACTGCCTTCAATAGTTTCAAAGGCTTTATCCTTCCTGAGCCTTCTACAACTTCGAGCCTTAAAGAAGACCCTTGCACACACTCCTTGCGGAAACCCCCAAACACTTGAAGTGTTGAATGCTCCTTGACCTTGCGCATGCTCTGCAGCAACGATCTCTCAATACTTTACTCAGGTTCGAAACTCTGAGATTTTCCTCGGCCTGCACACCCCTTGTATGGCTCCTGTGCCTGACTGCACCTCTGTGTGAATGAGAACAAAGGCTATCTAGTCTAAACTTATCAGAGACAAACCTCTAAATCCTTTGTCAACACACTCCTTGTGGACAATTCAACTGCACTCCTTGCAAGAACTCTTGCTTAGACAGAGAAACAATTGAAACTCATTTCCATTTACCCTTTCCTCTTAGATTTCAAACAGTTAATTAAGAAATCACTCATACATAGCATAAAAGAAACTGCATGATAGGAAGAGTAAAACCATGAACATACCATTTAGCATATGTATACAAGAAACAAACACAACGCCATGAATCTGAATTAAAGACCTCTTCTATTAACTCAAACCTCTATACATGGGTGTTTTCTCAAACACAGTTTCTCTTTTCTCAGCTCTGTGTGCTCTTCTCCTGGTAATGTTCTTCTCTACTCTGATCTCTAATGGAATCCTCCTTCTATGTTACCATTACACAATGAGGGTTTCTATATCCGTTTTCCCTCCACTCCTAAAACTATCTCATCAGAGAATTCAAAGCTACCTACTAACATAAATGCTTTCTACCTACTATGGACGAGAGTGGATCGCTCAAGGTCCTTTACAATATATAAGTACACCTCTCCTTAACTATCACATTTAAGTTTGGTGCATCCAATCTTCAAAAGTTTTAAACAATTTATCATGTGCTCAAAATGTGTTGCACTTGTCCCATGCTCGCTTGACATTGACGATGCTCCTGCATCAACCTGGTCGGAGTCTTGTGCTTCCCGATGTGGGCGTATTGTTCATTGTAATTGATGTTGGTACTTGGTTTGTAATTCCTTAAGGCGTTTGGTGTTGCGCACCATAGAGGTTTCTAGTTACTGGTCGTTGAAGCCGATGTGTCAAGTTGTTGATGTTGTCCTTTAGCTTGAAGGTGTTTTCTTTCTTATGTCGGGAGGGTATCCATTTTCATCTGTCTACTGATTATCGCATGTTTCGTCCAGTTGCATGATGTGCTAGTATGTTGGGTCATTGTTGTCTGTTTCCTGAATGTGTAAGTTGTGTTCGTTGTCAAGTCATGTTGATTAGTTATTGTTGTTGATTTCCTTCCTGGTTAAAACAAAAAAAAAATTTGCACTTGCATTATGTCTCATGTAGTCATAATGATTGGGGTCTTCACATATGGTATCAGAGCGAGCTCAACCCTCGGACTATGAATCGCCATGCTTTCCACTGTAGTAAACCCTTGAGTAAAAGCCTAGCTATAATTAAAAATTTAACATGTCCATGCAGTGATCTTGTTTAGAGGGCACCACAGAGGTTCACAATGTGGTGTCATGGAAGGAGGTGCGATGCCTCCAGAAGTGCCCGCTCCCTCGGAGTCTAACCCCCAAGGGGGAAGAATCAAGCCCTTGGGATGGATTCAAACATTGTAAGGGATGATGATGGTCTAACCAGGGTCCTTCCAGAGATTTTCATAGGCCTTGATTCACTATCTGTATTGATATGAGGCTAGGGCACCTATACCCCTGAGAGTCCACAACACGCCTAGCTAGTACCGTTAGTATTCACCGCAAACTCAAGAAGGTTAAATTTCTCGAGTTCGTTGGTGCCTCAGACGGTGTAACCATCGAGGAATGGTTGGAGAATATGGCGATGTGCTTTTCACTTCATGACTATACCTCCAACATGAAGGTTTGCATAGCAGTATTTCAACTGAAGGGGAGCGCTCTTCTATGATGGAATATGCTCCTACCACTTTTGAACATGGCTGTCAAAGAAGTGTCATGGGAACTATTTGAGGAATGATTCCAAGAGAGGTATCTTTATAAGGAATTTGTTGAGCGTCAGCTCAATGAGTTCAATTCCTTGCAACAGGGTGGCCGTACGGTGCCTGAGTACGAGGCTCGTTTTTGGGAGTTGTTTCAGTATGCTCCACAAAAAATTATAGAGAAACGTAATGTCAACAAGTTCATGTTTATCCTTAATGTTAGGATTCATATTCTACTTTGGGTACTAGGAATACTGGACCGAAGAAAGTGTGTTGGAATGTGGAGAGCCACATTACCAGCATGACTTCCCAGTGGAGAGAACTAGAGCAGCTGGATCAACCGGACCCACTATCGTGGGAGATTTGGGCAAGTCCCATCAGATTCTTGCAGCTGTGAATAACCGCCAAACAGAGCACCAGTCGACTATGCTTGAGACGTCAGGTACCGTCACTGACCAGACCCTTAGTATTTTGATAGATCTAGGTGCTACAGAGAGTTTCATTCCTAGGGCAACGTTAAAAAGAATTAAGGTAAAGGAAGTCGAACAGGATGAGTTTAGCTTTTTAGAAATGGCTTTGGGAGACAAACAGAAGGTTGGAGGGAGGGTTACAGGATGTAGCCTTAACCTAGGAGATTTTGTCACCAGGGCCAACCTATACGTCAAAATCTTAGGATCTTATGATGTCATGATCGGTATGGACTGGTTGGAATAGCATGAGGCAATACTCAACTGTAAGACAAAACGATTGAGCTTGGTCGATGATGAGAGACAAAGACATGTGATTGTAGGTCAGAACCAAGGAGTTTCCCTGAGGTTCATCTCTTCTTTCTAGCTACGAAAGAGCATGCACAAGGGATGTAAGCCTTGTGTGATCCTTGCGTTAAACAAGAAGGGCGTAGCGGAAGGTCTAGAAAACCTTCTGGTGGTGAGAGAGTTTGTGGACATCTTCCCTAAGGAGTTACCTAGGATGTCGCTAAAGAGGGAGTTGGAATTTACCATCAACCTAAAACAGGGGATCGAACTGATAGCAAGAATTCCTTATTGGATGTCGACCCCAGAGTTACAGTTGAGAATGCAACTGAAGGAGTTGTTGGACCTAAGACTTATATGTCTAAGTGTGTCACTGTGGGGTGCGCCTATCATTTTAATATGGAAATAGGATGGGTCATGGAGACTCTGCATTGACTACCATCAATTGAACAAGGTAAGTGAATAAAAATTGTGATTTTATCTTCTGTCCCTTATCCCTTTAGTTATTAGTCTGTTCTTGAGTAGTCGGCCAGTAGTCGAATCCATGGTCGTGACTCCAGTGTTTAAATATCTATAGATTCAAATTCCCTTCTTTCATGTGTATGGATAATAAGTGAAGGATCAATTTCTCCCAATCATATATCCCTTACTTATCCCTATGTTTCTCTCTTTTGATGAATCCTTGATCTTTGTGCCTTCTTGTGAATGAGTATCCTTACGTTTTTTATTGATTCATTGCCAAATGATTACCCTTTGCGCCTTCTTGCGATCAATTAGTCTCCATGTTTGTTGATTCATCTTTGATCGATTATAATCTGTGTTTTTAATTGTTTAAACACTAATAAATCTCTGTGCTTGAATGAAAAATCTTAGTGGTTTCCTGTGATTGATTTCTTCTACATTTTCTTGTGATTGATTATCTCTAAGTGTTCTTGTGGTGATTAATATCTGCATTTAATTTATATCTGCGTCATTTTACCTCTTCGTTCCATTTATCCCTACACTTAAAAAAACCTAGAAATTAACTATGTGATTTCAATCCATCTCTACAAGTAAACAAACTTGTCACTGTGTTTTTATCTAATATAAGATAGACATCAAATGTCTAACTGTGTGGGACTATGTTATAATTTATGTTGTGTATCTTGTATATATTTTGACAACTATGTATTTCTTGTATATACCATTGTTATTTACCATGCGATTTTTTCTCTAGATAGATGGTTATTAATCGATAGCATTTTCACTTTGTTGACAGTAAACATTGACAACGATTTATATCATTTATAGACAACATTATCACTGATTTTATAGACAGTAAATCATTGTTAATAAGCGATTTCAGAGTGGACTGGCTACAGAAATATAATAACATAATGGATTGCAATTTAATATCCTGGATAGAGTCATCATGGATAGCGTTTTAAATATTGTTGACAACAAATGTTGTTATGCAACGATAGTATTTATTAATTACCTATGGTTATTTACCCAACGGTATCATTATAATTAATAATAGTTTATCAATAGAATTACCCAGTTTGACACAACAATTTATTTTCCACTCCTATTGATTTCATTGAATAACATTTAATTGAATAGCAATGATAAGCGAATACTAAGATTTGAGCGATTACTGTGATTTTATAGAGTTTAATTTCTCCCTTGAAATATAATTCAATAGTGATATATTTACATAACGATTTTGTAATGTTTACTCAGTGATATATTTACCAGTGAATTTCATTATTGATACCTACGTTTTTTTTAAATGTTGTTAGACAGTGAAATATATCGCTTATTCTTGGTCAATTACTTATAATTATTAAATCCCTTTTAATGGATAGCGAATTTATTATTTGTTTGAAAACGATTTCTATCAATGTTATTTCTATTATCCATGAGATTTGTTGGCAACTATTATCAATACTATTTCTATTATCATATATTTGGACAACGATTTGGACAACGATCTGTATGGACATATATATTTATTTATACATATATTTATTTGGAGGTATATTAATTGGGACATATATTTATATATATTGGACAATGATCTTGTATGTATGTATTTGGACCAACGATTTTATATGTTTTGTTGACAACGATTGTCACTAGATATAGTATTAAATATTAATACACATTGAAATTGTGTTGACAACATTTTTATATTGGTAGCATTTTCATATTGAGCGGTTTTTTATATTGATAGCATTTCATTGAAATCATTTTTCTATTGGTAGAATTTCACTGACAACATTTTAGTTATGGTTTTATTGTTGTTTAGTTATGAATTTGTTTCAGTTTAAAAGATCTTCATTATATAGTGATTTTATTATATTTATTTCATAGATTATATTTGTTTCATAGATTATATTTGTTTCTTAGATTATCAATTATATTTATTCCATAGATAGCGATTTTATTATTTTTGTTTCAGTTTAAAAGATCTGCGTTCCATTAGATAGCGATTTTATTTTATATATTTTATCTCCGTTCCATTAGATAACGATTTTATTTTATAGATTCTATATGTGTTCCATAGATAGCGACTTTATTATATTTTTATTCTATCTCCATGTTTGATAGTTAATTTGGTCTCCTAACGCGTTGAATTTTTCTTGGGTATTTTGTATAGATAAGTTATGTTGCGCCTTGGTTACTATCACGCCTATAACCCGGTGATGACATGATTCCTGATGAGGGGATCATTGCACGCCCTAATGGATAGATGTGAATGATAACTTGGCTAGAGTCTTGTGCTTCCTGATGTGGGTGTATTGTTCATTGTAATTGATGTTGGTACTTGATTTGTAATGCCTTAAGGCATTTGGTTTTGCGTGTCGTAGAGGTTTCTAGTTATTGGTCGTCAAAGCTAATGTGTCGGGTTGTTGATTCTGCCCTTTATCTTGAAGGCGTTGTCTTTCTTGTGTCGGGAGGGTAGTCGTTTCATCTGTCTATTGATTATCGCATGTTTCATCCAATTGCATGATGTGTTAGTATGTTGGGTCATTATTTTATGTTGCCTGAATGTGTAAGTTGTGTTCTTCATCAAGTCATGTTGATTAATTGTTGTCGTTGATTGTCTTCCTGCTTAAAACAAAAAAAAAATCACTTTCCTTGCGTCACATATAGTCGTAACGATTGGAGTCTTCACATTGCTGACTATTGTAAGATAACACAACCTTTGAATTTTCATTTGTACATGAAAGACCCAACTCTTCCATGATAATCTTAGACATTTCATTGGGGCCTAATTCCCCATCAATTAAGAAACAATGTGCAATTTTATCCATGATATTTACAAAAACATAGAAAGGAGGATTTTTTACATTATTTCTATGATTATATACTCCTAATTTATTTATGTACATGCCTTCTTCATTTTTTTCTTTAATAAAATTGTCAACAATGGAATTTTTTCTTTCCATGAAATCTTTCAAATGCCTTTGTTGTTCAAGGATGGTGACCATATCTAGTAAATATGCATCTACCTTGATTGTAGCCAATTGGTTCAAAATATTGTATTTAGATGAAGAATATGAGGTAGAAACCTCATGATTTTGGGTACCCCTACTAATCAGAGGATTAGTTTGATGAGAGGATGAACTAGGAGAAAATGTATTGTTGGGAGGACCTCCCTTGCCCTTATTTTGATAAGATTTGTTTCATGTTTCAACCATCATGACATCCTCTTCTTGATCCCAATCTAAGGGAAAAAAAATTGTATATGTCCTTTTTCCAAAGATGTGCTCTCTTGAATTCTTTCTTACCAAGCACAAGTATTTTCATCATGATTCTCTTCAAAAAAATTACACCAGGTTCTTGAAATAATAACCTTAGAATGAAAATTATTAGTTCGATTCCTAAAGGAAGCATGGGTATAATTTTTAGTTGGAACAGATGTGGAAGTCACCCATTTTCTTTGAAATAAATCATATAATTGCTCAAATCCCAAACCAATTGTAACACAGTTGACATGTCAGTGTGTTTGACATAGTCTTCGACATGAAACCTTGTTCTCATCAACTATTCCTTCAACTCTAAGAAAGTATGTTAGCATTCTTTTCCTCTAGCCTATGACGATAGGTATAAGGTAACATGTTATAATAGTGAATTAATGTAGCCTAATTGTGAGGTCTAATGATTTCTAGAATTTGATTGTATTAATTGGTGAAACATGAGTTAAAAGATTTAATTGTTTCAAATTTATTGTAGAAAATATTGTTGTAATATTTCAACAAATCCATTGGACTTTGAGGTTTTCCATAGGTTGATTTGAACCAATATGATAATTCAACCCAATTTGTGAATATCTTGGGTGGTAATTCAAAGAAATCATTTGCGGCCTTTCCCTCTAATGAATTGACAAAAAGTCTCATAAATGTATAATTCTCATTTGCTAAAATATTATGGCATGCATCTGAAAAAACAATAAGATGCTCATTAATTGAAATAGTGACATTACCAGAAAACTTACAAAAATGATCTTTGAAATTTGAAAGAGGTATAGTTGGATCCAAATCTAAAGGAGAGGACACATGCCACAGAGTAGTGTTTTAATCTTCCATGAAATGAAATGAACTATATTTTTTAATAACTTTAGCAGGATTATGGTTGACTGGACAATATTTTAGTGATTGTACATGCTTCTGATTAAAGAAGAAGTTGAAGCTTGTGAAGAGGTAGGTCCTCTAGTGTTACCAAAACCACTAGAATAAATCATTGTAGGTTTCATGGGAGGAAAAAATATTGAAATACTTGTTACCTCAGTCTCAAAATATGATAAATATATTCTAAATTTTGGATGAAGATTCTCTATAATGGATTTTCTCCTTTCTATTTCAAAAAAAGGATCAAATTCAAGAGGCTGGCCTTTTTTTCATCTCGACGAACACAACTAGGTGGTCATATGACAACTATTTATTGAGGAGATTTATTTCGAGTTTTCATTTGAAGGGCTTCTCCTTCTTCTTGGATTTCAATATCATGGGAAATAGTTTCCCAAGAACGTTCAAGTTATTCACGAGTACGTGCAGTTTCTAGAATAAAATAAAAAAGACAATATTCAATACTTCTTTGGTAAGGAAACCTCAAGTTAGGTTGTTGTGGGGGAGGGAAATTCATTAATCAAAATAATAGAAAAATAAAACAAAGAAAAATAACTAGATATTAAAATGATACTCCTTAGTATGGTCGCGAAAATAAATGTTGAGGAGAGGAATGGTTATATCCTCACTCAAGCATTTTCAAATATCACTAGTCTAGGTGAGATAGGGGGATTATCACCCTAGGATTATATATGGTCAAAAATATCCATCAAACCTAAAGAAATAATTTATTAGGCCTGATGCTATTATAAGATCTATATGTTTTGATGTAAAATATTTTTTTTTATAAAGAGAAAAAGTGCTTGCAAATAAAACTTATAAACAATTAAATAAGAAGATGCAAGATAACATAAAATTGAAAATTTAGTACACAACAAGTCTTAAGAATGAGAAGAAATCAACAAATGATTTTATTGATATATTTTTGAGTTACAACCAATTTTCTCTTTGCAAACCCCTGTAAGGGTTTGGGCCAGAATTAGACTAAGAAGTCTAAGATATAATTTTAACTCATACATAGATAATTGGTGTCTCAAAGAAGAAGAATAAGTTTGAAAATAAAATGGATCAATCAAAGCTACAAGTGCATCATAGTCTTGACTCTGCAAAACTAGCATTAATCAACACTAAAATTGAATTCAAAACTTCTAATTAAAACTAAACGGACTATTAAGATGAATGAATGACTTTTGGAGCATGTCAAAAGTCTATTCTTCCCAGTCCTTTCTTTTACAACCTTTAGAGTAACCCTACTATCAACAAGATAACTTAGCTTTGAAGAAACTCAAAAATGGATGAATAATAAGAAATCTCACTTGAGGCAAGAACAAACATTATTATAAGTGTCTCTCTATTTTCTCATGCCCTTTTTTGTCCTTGATCTCTCACTTTTATGTATTTAAAAGTAGTTCAAGTGGTTCAAATACCTTTTTGTTATAAAGTTAAAAAACTTTAGTTAGGATAGGACAACTTTGTTTTATAATAATGGTAAATAATAATTAATAATAATTAATAGGTGGGGCCCCATAAGTCTTTTACTCCTTTTATTTTCAACATTTCCCTTGTTTATCCACATTTTACTTAAATATCATGCATATATCATCATAAAAATATATATCAGAAAAAAACCAATGTAATCATGCCAAATCATCAAAACACTTCTATTTCCCAAAACATCATAAAGGAATGATATAAAAGTTTTTCAAAAAATAATATCTGTAACAACCCCATCGTTACGACTACATGCGACATAAGAAAGTGCATTTTTTTTTTTTTGCAGGAAAGTAACAATGACAACAATTAATCAACACAACTTGACGACAACACAATGCATGCAATTTAAGAAACAGAAAAACCTAATGACCTAGAATACTATCACATTAAGAAGTTGGAGGCAACATAAGACAGTCAGTCAGACGAAAAATAGAAATGACTACCTGCCTATCCTATCCTGCAAGGTTAGGACCTCCAGGACACATAAGCAACACTCAAGCCCAGTTTCCCATCGATTTTGACCATTTAAGGTCTCAAGGTTGGAAACTATTCTGAGGAACAAGGAGGTGTCTGTGTCTTGCCCGACACATGCAGTATGATGCCTACTAAGCTAAAAGACAACATCAATCAACCAACCACAATAGATTCGACGACCAGTAACTAGAACCCTCCTGGGAAGAGAGAGACAATCACAATAACGTTACAACAAGTACAACCTTACTTAAGAAAACAACATCATCCACAATGGGAGGCACGTGATTCAAAGTTAGGTTTGTACGTGCAAGTTGATCAACGCATGAAATGACCCAGTCATAAGGTATCACATCGCCACCTTGCAACCGAGGCGCTAGGGACCCATGCGCAAACAAAATGATTCCAAACCTTATACTAAACATAAAATCTAACGCGCCTGAAATCTGTTGGCACTAACATACATTGTTACCGAAGATGGTGTTTTAAAGTTGTAAATAAAAGAGAAGGTGTTGAAGGTGAAGAGATTGTAGTTTGTGAAATCATAGTCTAACTTCTATAAGCTTTTCTTATTCCATTAAAATTTTTCACATTAAAACAAGGTCTTAGTAAATGCTTACACATTTTATGAAACTGATATCAAATCGAAGAGTTCTAGATAAGGTAAAGAAAAGAACTATGACCAAACGTAATTTATAGTAAGGTGAAGGACAAGGTTCCAAATTATCAAGGGGAAGGGGATGTGTCAAAAGAAGACATTTATGGTTGCAAACCTACAACCCAACTTTTATAACCCTTCCAATAGCAATTTCAATAGAAAAAAGTTGTATTAGACATCCAAAAATTATAAACATTGAGGACCCCTTTATCTTTATATCAAATAGGAAAAACCAAATTAGGATAGAGGCGAATAGTCAGAATGTCACCAATTGTAGATTTTGTTTATAAATCATTAACCACATTATGCAAGAAAACAAATTGGTGTTATCAATCTTAAATAAAATATTATAACTATTGTTTCTTCTTTTTAAAAAGGTTCTTATATACATATTATAGATCTAATACCAGTTTTGAAGAATTCAAGATAGCAATAAAATCCATGTGTAGTAATGATTGGAGTTCAATGGAAATAAACATATATGTGTAGTAATAACTGCAATACAATAGTAAATAAATTTCGGTTCTATTTGCTACCAAAAACAAACCTTTCTGAATTGCATAAATACTGCCAGCTCTTAATCACTTCAAAAAAACAAAACATTGCTAATTACATAATGTTGTCAGTTCTTAAACACTCCATAATTAAACAAAACAAAACATTGCTAATTACATAATGTTGCCAGTGCTTAACCACTCCATAATTAAATCTTCTAGGTGTTTATAGAACTTTGTAAAATAATAATAAAAACTATGTGTAACTGCATCAAATCGCGGGGTGGTTATTAAAATCGTTGTGCATTTTTAAAATGGCATTGTAGTAAATTAAGGGTATAAAATCTCTATGTCATTAACCAAATGAGGGTGCCAATTCATCTTAGGAACTTGCTGCTTCCAAAATACATCCATTAGATATATAAAATCCATATTTTTCTCTTTAGTCCCTAGCATCGTGTTGGCTAGACCAAAATTCCCAACTATCTGAGCATCGCTGAGTAAGCTACTGTCAAAATCCATCATTCTATGAAAATTACCTCTACGATGCTTATGTTAGTAAAAATACCAAGCACAGTAATATAGAAAAGGATACCCACCATCACAATTTTTTTCAGAAACAAAGAATTGCAATAACCCTATGAGAAATAAATTAAAAGAGGAAAGATGTTAACCTTGACTCCTGTAAATCCATAAAATCCAACCCAAAGGAAAATATTTTCCATTCACTAAATGACAAAGTGACTCTGCATAGCCAACATTTGTTCACAATTGTATTCTGTGACATTGTCTTCCAAACGAAATCCACGACATATCTGTGATGTTGGGTACCATAGGTAATACACGCACATGGTAATACACAGGTAATACACACAATACATAGGTAATACAAAGGTAAGACACACAATACACAGGTAATACACACAATACAGGTAATACACAGGTAATCTGTGATGTTGGGTAGCACAGGTAATACACGCACAGGTAATACAGCCTTTCAAAATACATGCACAGGTAATGTGGACTTCTCGTTTATCCCCAACATAGAGCAATGCAATGCATCGATCAAGCGACCTTCCT
>ML807939.1:33862-47773 GCA_009831015.1 Picea engelmannii
CCCAAAAAAAAAAAATAAATAAAAAAAAAGAGAGAGAGAAAGAAGAAGTTAATAGTTCTCTTTCTAACATTTTAGAATGTTTTTCAATATTAGGAAAGGAAAAATCTAAAAAGTCCAATTTTGTTGTCTCTTCAGCAAGAATTTTTTCTAAATGCTCTTTCTCTATACTTTTAACTACCTTACCCTCCTCATATTCATTTTTTTCATTAATTTCTCGACTAGATAAAAGTATTATGGAGGGATGAATGAAGGTAGCTAACACTTCACTGTAATATCTTCAATAAAATACCAGATTTTTAAGCATTGCATCCAACAATCTTCAATATTTCTATGGTTGTCCATGCTTAAACTTTCACAAAAACTTAGATCCACTTCTGTTTATTGTATCTGATTTTTGTCAAGAAATTTAATGTTGTGCTCTTCCTGACCTCTAGATTTGTGAATTTATTTTATAAAAACAAGTTGATAATATGTCTTAGATTGGGTTTCTTTCCATACGAGGTTCTTCTTATATAAAATATAAATTTGTGAAGTGTGCTCCTACAATTTAAATTTTCAAGAATGAAAATATTTTTAAATACTTGTATTAGACTCAAATACTGAAACACATGATCACTGAAAACATTTATTATTTTCTTAGTATCTTTCTCAAGTTCATACTACTCTTCTAATATTTTGATTTTCTATGTGAGTACAACTGCATCTGTTTTCTCTTGTTATACCCTATCCATGGTTTCCTATGTAATTGCTAGCCCATATGCCACTAGATCATCCAATGTAATATTTATTTCATACATAACTCACCACATTTTCTCATGTTTCTCATTTTCTCTTTATATGAACTTGCTTCACAATCCTCTAATTTATTTTGTTGTATGCCAAAAGTTCCAAGTCTGCAACTTATTCTGATATTCATGTACCATGAGGTACCACAATTCTAAGACTCCCAAGTGTGATAATTTTTTCAATTTCAAAACTCTTACCTTTATCAAGTGTTGAATCTGATTTATCATGTCTTGAATCATCCTTTTTGATGCATGTAGGGTCCCCTATTTTCTTGCTGATTTGATCTTGTTTCTTTGCATATTTTTGCATCTCATTATTTTTAATCTTTTATTCTTTCTATTCAAACTCTTTTTTCTTCTTCTCTAGTTCTTCTAGTTTTCTTTGTTCCTCTACCTACTACTATTGTAGTAATTTTTTTCTTTCTTAATCTTCTTGTTGTTTCTTTGCTTCTACCAAGTTATTTTATTCTTCTATTTTTTGTTTTTCTTTCAACTTTGCCTCAAGTTTCTCCTTTTCTGCTACGATTTTCTCTTTCTACCCTTGGGATTTTCTAAGTTTTTAAGCTTCTAATTTCTGCTCCAACTTAGCTTGTTTTTATTCTAATGATAAGATAAAAAATATTATATATTCTTTTTTCTTTACCCTCTCCTCCACTTCACTCCATGAGTCAAGCTCTTGATATATTAAATCTTCATTACATCTTTCATGAAGATTAATGTCAAGACTAAGAAATATAACTACAATGTTTTGATATTAACCCATGCAGATCATGATTCCTAAATTGACCTTGAGGAAATCTCAATTCAAGCATTAAATTTCCCTCTTTCTTGGCATGATTGGAGTTTAAATTATTTTAATTCCCAATATAAAAGTTATAAGGGATGAAAATTTTATTTTTAACATCTTTGGCAAGCAAAGAGTTAAAACCTTGTAGGATGGTTTGGTAAGCAATTTTGGTCAAAACCAATTTGTTTGGCACATGTATGGGAAATAGATGAGGAGATGCTACTACTCCAAATATCCTTAAGTAGGTGAATTTTTCTTGTAGATACCATTGCCCAATGTGTTTGAGTACCCCTTTAGATTTCTATGAAATTGTAGGGCATTATTTTTGAAAAATCAATGTGGATAGGGGAGCTAAGAATTCATCACAAATAAGAGAATAAAATATTTTGTATTTTTTTCCCATGAGTCCCCACAATATTGATGAATAAGTATCATTGAACTTGTCCATTTCCATCCCATCCCTTGAAATGTGTTGTGTTCACATACACTGTCTAATATGTATGAATCCATATGAAAAGAAGGGTCTTTGTTTTCTAGATGGACTTGTGTCTTTTTAATAGAATTCTTCAATTTTAATAATAATATGGCTCCCTAATTAAACATAGTCCACTTGGTAACTACTCCATATACTATAGGTATCCATTCATCTTTGAAATGTATACAATCTTCTTGGACATAAAGTCTGCACATGAAAGCAATATCATATATGTATGGCTCTCTGAGGTTCAATGTATTATAAATACCATACGTTTTATGAAATAACATTTTTTCTTCAATTTGCCAACTTGACATAATCTCTTTAAGATAATTTTCATCATGAAACTTTTTCACCAACTATGTATTCAAATTTTGTTTAGGTTCAAAAAATTTGTAGTATGTTTCCATATCAATGTCCTTAAAGGAAGTTATGATTTATCCCTTTTAATTCATAATGACCTTTTCTTCTGTGTTAGTGTGATCAAGGTTCCAAACAATAGTTTCATACCATGGCATGTGTTATCCCTCGATATTTTTCAGGTTATTGTTGGAACAATGCCAAGGCACCCCAGGGGCTAAGACTTAGGACAAATCTTAAAGCCATATTTGCAGTAAAGTAATTGTGCAATATTTTGAAAGTTTTTCCCTCTCTCTCTCAATGGTAGGACCTCAAACAATATCAACTCAGATGAAAATTGCTCTCAACTATCAAAGGCATATGTCTATGAGTGTTTTAGACAATCAAGGTTTAAAAGGAGAATGAAGTGATGAATTGGAAGAAAAACAAGATTGACATATAGGGCACTGTTAAGAATGAATCTTGTATCTTATGGAAATATAACATCATGCTGAGCAATTGAGAATTCAATAGATATAATAGGTGTGTACATGTGAATAAAACATGCTTCAAACAGTTAACATCTTCATACATATAAATACATGAAGGTACTATTTGCATATCATTCAAATGCACAAAGAAATGACAAGAGTTGGTCATACATTTATAGGAAATCACTTCTATATCATAACTAGACATCGCACAGTAAAACTGAAAGTGGTGAATAGTCTGTTGTCTGAGATTTTATAAATCAGATCTGTTACAAGACAATCCAAAATGGGAGGAAATGTTTTACAAGAACACAAACATTGTAAGGACGAATTACAAACTGAAACTTAAACACAGGAGATGAATCTCTAGTTTCCTGATGTATTTACCAATTGATTTTGCTCAATATTTATGGTCAAACAACTCTGGTTATAAGAAACTCTTCAATTCCCAAAAGTGTCGATCCTTCTAATGGGAGTCTGATTCTACTTTTATCCTTCTCTCTCATGTCTGAAACTGCTTCTTGAAACCACTTACATATTTTTGAAACCATTTTCATCTTCTTGATTCTTAGGTGGTTTTTATCTAGTAAAATCATAAAAAAGTCCCTTTACATGTTGGAATTCTATTATGAGCGGATTGTGGGGAAATTGGAGATTTTCTTGCCAAATATCCATCGAACCTTGCTCCAATTTTTTTCTCTGTAATCATTTTCCTCTTATGCAATAAACTCGAAATTATGACTACAGAGATCACACGACTCAGTAGTCATCGAATCAGTTTCAGCGAGTAATATTGGTCATCGATAGAGATCTAGGAAACAACTAAGAGTCGTTGATCTAGGGCTACAAGGGAAAAAAAAACTAAGGAAAAAAACCATCATCCTAAACAAATGGAAACCCTTTATTTGCCCACGTTGATGCTAATGTGGCAAGGAGACATGACACATGTCATCCAGATTTGATATGCTTTGGGGTATCTTTAGTGGGTTCCACCTATCCATGTGGCAACATATGATTGGTTCTGATAGGGATTTGTTGGAGGGTTGTAGTGAGATCTGGACCATTGATCGATCCCACTTGAAAAAGGTCTGAGTAGATATGGATCGTCCATCATAGGTTCCCATCGGAGCTATCCACAACCAGGACCCATGAGGAACTTTGATGCAAGAACTTCGACAATCGTTGATCTGGAGCTACAAATAAGATCATATATAGACCATCAATCGAAGGCGTCTCATCAGAGCGATCTGGGATTGAGTTTCAGACAAGGCTCCAAAGAGGGGACTCTGAAGGGACACAAAAAGAAAAATCGGGACCGTCCATTGGAGGTTTGAGAATCACTGAGGGTCGTTGATCTCACCATCGTTGAAAGAAAAAAAAAATCTAAGGAAAATATCTCCATGTTGATGTCAACCTAGAAACGTGGTGAATTTATATTCACCCATGGTGCAACTGATGTGGTAGGGGAGCATGATACATGTCACCTAGATTTGTTATTTTTACTTATGCATGTGGTGGGTTCCCCATGGGCACATGGCAGCTTCATATTAGCTCTGACAATGCCCTGTTGGCATGCCAAGATATCATATTTTGCGTATTTCATTGACGACAACATCATCGTTAACACTGTGAAAATTTGTGTCAAAAATTTCTCTTTGGATTTCACCGACGACAATATCATATTGATCTCCATCATTGATCTTTTTCCGATTGGAGGGGAGCCATTGATCTATCTCCAGAACAGGGAGGGTCATTGGTCTTTCAATGGACTCAGAGGAGTCATTGATCTAGGATCGACCAAAAGCCATAAATGGCTAAGGAATGAACCATATTATGATGAAATCACCCTAGACACATGATGCAGGAGCATCGTTAGCAAGAACGAGGAGAAGGACCACTCAGTTCTTGGGAATCTTTTTAGAGTCTTAACGTTGGCAGTTATGAATATTTTTGGAGACACGCTTGAACTCAACGTCGGAAAAATCTTTGGAGGCATGCTTGAAATCAGCGCTGGAAAAATCCTTGGAGGCATGCTTGAATGATTACGAGCAAAGTGGAAGTTTCCACTCCGGCTCTGAAATGGAACTGATCCAAGATATCCATAGGTTAGGTTTTGGAGTAGACAAATATTCGGGGGGAACCCTAAGAAGCCTCTAAGATAAATAAAGGTTTTGTACTCCCAAATGAGGCTAGTTGCAAGTTAGTAGGAGATTTTTGAGTTTCAGTTTTTAGTTTTGATTTCAGTTGTAGCCATTTTCAATTTGGAATATAACAAAAGAAAATTGATTCAATGTATGTGTGGAAATTGTTTGCAATTATCTGTTATTATGTTTCCATGAATGCATGAATGAATTCCGTTATGAATATATGGAACTGTGAATATTAGGATAAGTTTCAATTGTTTCTCTTATGTCGAGTGGTGCAAGGTGTGCACACAGAACGCAAGGAGTGCGTGGTACAGATATGTTTCGGTTCCAAAGCTCAAAAGAGATAGCACAAAACTTTCCCCTTTGCAAGGAGTGAAAAGAGACTGGTGCAAGGTGTGCACAGTCATCCGCAAGAATCCAAACCTTGCATAAAGATATGGTGCAAGGAGTGCACAGATCAGAGATTCGACTAAGTGTCAAAGGGACTTTGTAAGAAGTCAAAGAACCAACAAAAGGAGAACGCGAGGAGGGCAGGAGGAATTTCTCTTCGAGAAATCCTTTGGATCTGAGCTATCGAAATCCTTGAACAACAAGGAGTGTGCGAGAAGTTGAAGTCTTCATAAGACCAAGCTCAGGAGGAATAACACTTTTCATAAGTGTTAAAGAGATCCAAGAGTCAGACTCGTCGGAGGAGAAAAGGTTCGAGACATTTGAACACTTAGAAAATATTCTAAGTTAGAGAGATTAGAAGCTCAGGAGGAGGAGCGACAGTTACTGTTGGATCATGGTGCAAGATATCAATAGCCTTCTAATCCAAGACAAGCTGCATGAGATTTAATGCTTCGTACACATAGGAGGTAGAACCCATCAAGGTTTGAGATATGCAACTTTCTAAGTCCGGAGTTCCAGAGTTTCGAAGTGAAATCCCAGTCGTTCGATCATCCGAATAGACCAGAGCCATCATATCGTCCAAAGTGAACCACAGATGTTGTATTGGTCAAATGAATCTGAGCCATCAGATATCCTGAGCTAAGGAGAAATCAAGTTTGAAACTTGAGATTCCCAAAGCACGAAGAGATGGAGAGCCGAAGCAAAGTTGGACCATTAGATCCATATGGGTACATGTCGATGGTTCGTGAGATCTAGAGGAAGGCAAAGGAAAGGCGTTGAAACACCCAAAGCCCAAAGATTCTAAGAGTTGAGGGTCATCAATCTGTCAGTGGACACTTGTCAGCAGATCGCGAGCTCCAGGAAATTTGTCGTGGGATCTTCAGTTTGAGAATTGAGATCGTCGAAACCCAAAGTCCCGAAGAGAATTTGATCCATCGGATCAAGGGGAGATGTGGTGAAGATTTGAGAACTTCGGGTAAAGTCCCGAAGTGAATCCGAGCCCTCAGATCTGGAGGAGATGTGGAAAAGATCTGAGAACTCCAGGTAAAGACCCAAAGTAATTCTTAACCACCAGGTTAAGAAGGACGTGGTGTAAATCCGAGAGCTCTGGGTAAATACCCGAAGTGATTTATAGCTATCATACATAAGGGAGACATGGAAAAGATCCATGCACTCTGGGTAAATACCCGAAGTAAACCTTAGTTGTTGATATGAGGTGGACACGCGTCAGTGGATTATCGCCTTCGAACAAAGTCGTTGGGGAGAGGGTGAAGTTTGAGATTTGAAATACCTAGAGTCCAAAGACCCACGAAGATCACAGTTGTTGATCAAAGGGGACAAGTGTCAGCATATCTTCCATTCTAGAAGATTTCCCTACGAAGGAATACAAGGTTTGAGACTTGATAATTCTGGAGCTCGAAATTCTGAATCTACCACAGTTGTCGATCTGGGAGAAGAAAATTTGAACCATTGATCCCAAGGAACAGATCTTAGTCATTCGTTCGAAGATACTGTCAAGATCATGAAATCAATGGTCACCTTGCATTGCGGGGATAGGAGTTGTGCGGACTTTAACATATTGAGGGCAAACCACAATCCAAACCGTGGTTTTGCCTAGAGGACACGTGGAGGCTCAGGGAGAATTGCGGGCTGAAGAGAAGTTTGATCCCAAACCACTTGTGGTCATGCCTGTAATCGTGTGGTCATGTGAGGTCGTCACCCAAGGTCACATCTGAGGAGGGGCCAAGAGAAAAGGTGTTAATGCCGGATACTCTGAGATTTTCACAGAGCACAAGAGGGAAGGTCGTAGGTGTTGTAAATCCTGTGCAGGAAACCGAGAGGACATGTGGTTAACACAGAACGAGACTAGTAAGGTTTCAGAGAGTCATCTAACTCCAGAATCAAAGATCCTGACTGGGAGGTCACGTAGTCCTTAGGAGAGAAGGGGGTCTGCACCAAGTGGTATCAGAGGAAATTGTTTTCTTGCAAACAACAGGAAAAGGAGAGGAGACAAAAAGAACTCAAAATTGTACTATGTGTGTGACAGATAGTCAACACAATGCCACCAAGGAGACGAGGAGAGAAACATTTAGCCAATCAAGTTGTAGATAGGGATATGTGAGAACTTCGTGCAATATTAGAGGCGATGGAGGTAGCGCAAAGACGAGCACTTGATGTTGGAGACATCAGCAATGCAAAGAGCGAAGAAGTTGTAGGCGAGAATGTTGTCGAAGAAGCTACAGGAGAGGATGTTGTCTAAGAATGCTTGTTGAGAGAAGTTTCCATACTAGGAGGCAAAGCCAAGATAGAGGTCTCGATGTATGAAGGCAATTTAGATGTTGAAGAGCTGCTGGATTGGATAAGATCCATGGAAAAACACTTCGACTATGAAGAGGTCGATGAAGAGAAAGAGTGAAACAGACTGTCATGAGGCTAAAAGGACATGTAACATTGTGGTGGGATGAACTGTAGGCTGAGAGGAGAAGAAAAGGTAAACAAAATATAAAGAATTGGGACAGAATGGTAGCCAAGCTAAAGGCTAAGTTCATGCCCAAATATTATCAAATCAATCTGTTCAGGAAGATGCAAAACCTGAGACAGAAGGGGATGAAAGTTAAGGAGTAAACAGAGGAGTTCTATAGGTTGAACATCAGAACTAGAAAAAGGGAGAGAGATGAAGAAAATTTTTCCAGATATATAAATGGCCTGAGATATGAAATCCAGGATGAGCTCAGCATGATGTCAGTAAGGATAGTGGAGGATGTTTATCAGTTTGCGCTGAAGGTAGAGGAGAAGTTGACCAGAAAACAAAGCTAGCGAGGAAGAGGTAAAATCCTAGCCCCAAACAAAAGCAAGGGAGTTACCCATGATAGAGCACATAAGTCTAAGGATGAAACTGAGAAACCACACAGTCACTTGGAAAGAGGAGGAAGTTCTCAAGGAAGACAGGGTGGTGGAGGAATTTCTTCTAGAGGAAGAGGAAGAGGAGGAGGAGAAGTAAGATGCTATGCATGTGGAAAGACAAGGCACATGTCTTGGGAATGTCTTGAGAAAAATAAATAAGGAGGAGGTGAGTCTCACATTTCAGAAGCACGGAGAGGAAATGTTGAAGCAGAAGGAGCAGAGGATGGAAGATACATGATGTTTAGGAAGGTTCTCTTAAAACCAGAGGTAGGAGTTGAAAATCCAGTGCACAAGAACAGTCTCTTCATGACATCTTGCAAGACTAAAGACAGAGTATGCAAGGTGATATTTGACAGTGGGAGAACTGATAACTTAGTATCCATGGAGATGGTGGAGAAATTGGAGCTAGAGACAACTACACATTTGAATCCATACAAAGTCTCATGGTTGCAAAAATGACATTAGGTAATGGTTACTAAATAATGCTTGGTTGAATTTAAGATAGGAGGATATAGAGATGAAATTCCAGGTGATGTAATTCCCATGGATGTATGCCATATTTTTTTGGGAAGACCATGGCAGTTTGACAGGAATGTCATTCATGATGGGAGGAAAAATACATACACCTTAGAGAATAATGGTAGAACACACATGTTGTTGTCAATAGAGGAGAATAAAGTGAAAGAGGAAGCCAACACAAGCATACTTCTCATGAGTGGGAAGGAAATCATGAAAGAAGTCAAGAAAGAAAAGGAGATGTAGTTCGTTGTGGTGAGGAAACCTAGAGTTATCCTTACAAGTACATTGATGGATGATTTTCCTGAAGAAGTTCAGGAATTGTTGGACAATTTTGTTGACATAGTGGTGGATGAGCTGCCTAACTCATTTCCACCCATCAGAAGTATCAATCACCATATTGACTTGATACCAGGATAAATTCTGCCAAACAAAGAAGTGTACATATTGACACCTCGAGAGAATGAGGAAGTGAAGAACCAAGTCCAGGAATTGTTAGATAAGGGTTTGGTTAGAGAGAGCTTGAGTCTGTGCATAGTACCAACTGTGTTGAGTCCAAATAAGTATGGAGGATGAAGAATGTGTACAGACTCAAGAGCCATTAACAAGATCACCATCAGGTATAGATTTCCTTTACCAAGAATGGATTATTTGATGGACTGTCTAAGTGGAGAAAGTTTCTTTTCTAAAATAGATTTGAAAAGTGGATATCACCAGATTAGAATGAGACAAGGTGATGAGTGGAAAACAACCTTTTGAGACAAATGAAGGTTTGTATGAGTGTCTTGTTATGCCATTTGGCTTAACAAATGCCCCGAGTACTTTTATGAGGCTGATGAATGAGATACTAAAAGATTTCATTGGCAAGTTTGTGGTTGTATATCTGGATGATATACTAATATTTAGTAGGACTAAAGAGGAGCATTTGAGGCACCTGACACTAGTGATGAGGAGGCTACAACAGGAGAAGTTGTTGATAAATCTGAAGAAGTCCTCTTTTATGAAGACAAAAATCATTTACTTGGTTTTTGTGATCTCTTAAAATGAATTGAAGATGGATCCAGAGAAGGTGAAAGAAATCAAAGAATGGTTGTCACCAAGGAGTATGTTTGAGGTAAGGAGGTTCCATGGATTAGACAGTTTCTATAGGAAGTTCATCAAAGAATTTAGTGGGATTTGTGAACCAATGATAGATACAGTGAAGAAGAATCACAAGTCTTTTAAATGGATAGAGGAGGTCTAGAGGAGATTCAATATACTGAAGGAGAAAATAACAGAATGACCAATTCTGGTCTTGCCGGATTTTGAAAAGACATTTCAGGTGAGATGTGATGCAAGTGGAGTTGAAATTGGAGAATTTTTGAGCCAGGATAATAGACCGGTTGCCTATTTCAGTGAGAAGATGAATGAGACCAAGAGAAAATACTCCACGTATGATAAGGAGTTTTATGCCATAATTCAAGCCTTGAAGAAATGGAGACATTACCTTGTCCCAAAGGAATTTGTCTTGTATAGCGATAACCAGGATTTACAATTCATAACCAAACAAGAAAAATTGAATCAGAGGCATGCAACATGGGTTGAGTTTATGCAAAATTTTACTTTTTTCATAAAATTTAAGGAATTCCAGGTGAAGACCTTGGGGTTTGAACACCTTAAGGATATGTATTGTGATGATACAGATTTCAAGGAAGCATATGAAGCATGTGCAAACCCGGTGTTGAGAGACAAAAGCCAGTGGACATAGTGCATGATTCAAGAGGGATTATTGTTCAAGGGAAATCAATTGTGCATACCAAAATTCTCAATGAGGGATAACCTTTTGAAGGAAAAAGCATAGTGGAGGATTGGCTGGACATTTCGGCCATGATAAAACGTTTGCACATCTAAGAAGTTCATACTATTGGCCAGGTATGAGAAAAAAAGTGATAAATTTTGTGAACAGATGTAAAATCTGCAAACATGCAAAAGGAAAAAGACAAAACATTGATTGTATAAACCATTGCCAATACTAGAGAGGCCTTGGGATGTAATAAGAATGGATTTTTCATTAGGACTATGAAGAACGCAAAGAGGATTTGAATCCATATTTGTGGTGGTGGATAGATTTTCAAATATGACACACTTTATCCCATGCTAGAAGACCAGTGATGCAACACATGTTGCAAATCTATTTTTAAGAGAAGTTGTGAGACTTCACGGCCTACCCAGAAGCATTGTCTCGGACAGAGACACAAAATTTGTTGGTCACTTTTGTAGAACACTGTGGAAGAATTTGGGGACAGATTTTTCCTTCAGCTCAACCTATCACCCTCAGATGGATGGAAAGACTGAGGTGGTAAACAGAATTTTGGGAAACTTATTGAGGAGTCTGGTCACTGAGCACCATAATCAGTGGGATCAAATTATGCCACAAGCAAAATTTGCATACAATGACTCACCAAAGAGGAGCACTGGAAAGAGCCCATTCTAAATATTGTCTGGAATGAAACCCATGGGAGCATCTGAGTTGAGAGACTTGGAACAGAGTAAGATCATGAGCGTTGGAGCAGAAGATTTTGCTACAGAAATACAAAGGCTCCATATCGAGATCAGAGGATAACTGCAAAGTTATAACCATGAGTACAAGTGCAGAGCTTATCAACATCGCAAAGAACTTCAATTTGAAGTAGGATATCAAGTTCTGGTACATCTCAGGAAAGAAGGGTTCCCTAGGGGAACATATAACAAGTTAAAGATGAAGAATATAGGACCATGTAAGATCGTTAGGAAGTTTGATGCAAACACCTGTGAGATTGAATTGCCATATGATGTGGGCATATCACCCATATTCAATGTTTCAAACATGTATCCTTACAGGAAAGATGACACAGAGGGACTAGAAGATCAAGAGAAGGTCCAGTGGGAGAAACAAATTCCTATAGAAGAAAAACCACAGATGGAGAAGATTGTTGATCAAAGGATTGGAAAGAAGACCAGAAGGAAGACCTATTTTGAATATCTGGTCAAGTGGAAGGGACACCCAATAGAAGATGCAAGTTGGGTAAATGAAGCTTCTATCTAGAAGCAGGGAAAATCGATGCAGGAGCTCATCGACAAGAGTCCATGAATTTTTGTCAAGGGGAGTATGATGCAGGAGCATTGTTAGAAAGCACACGGAGCAGGACCACTCAACACTTGGGAATCTTTTTGGAATATTAATGTTGGCATTTACGATGAATTTTGGAGACATGCTTGAACTCAACACCAGAAAAATCTTTGGAGGCACGCTTGAACTCAACACCGGACAAATCCTTGGAGGCACGCTTGAATGGTTATGAGCGAAGTGGAATTTTCCACTCCAGCTCTGGAATGTGACTGATCCAAGATAGTCGTAGGTTAGGTTTTAGAGTAGACAAATAGTTGGGGGGAACCCTAAGTGTTGGATTACTGAGAGGGGGGGTGAATCAGTAATAGCGTAATTATAATCATTTTTCTTCAATTGTTATATCAATGTAGAATTATTATCCAATAATGAGCAGTAAGAAATAAACAATCACATACATACACAGTACACCATTGTTTTACATGGAAACCCAAATTAGCAGAAAACCATAGAATGATTTTTCTTATATGTCTTGAAGAATTAAATTCATTGGAAGCACCAACTTCCTTTGTTTTCCAGCTGCAACTGGAAGGAGGCTTCAACCCCCTAGTTTCTCAGGCTACAACTTGAGGGAAGCTCCAACTCCCCAATTCTCTAGCTACAACCAGAAGGAGGATACAACCCCCTATGTTCTCCAGCTACAACTGGAAGGTGGATACAACCACCTGTCCTTGCCCCATCCTACCACCCTGAAGTAGAAGTAGAATGATGGAACCACTGTCACAATATCATTGTGAGATATACCATTGTAAATCTATACCAATAAATCTGAACCATGCATCAACCTGTACCTCAACCTATAATCAACCTGTACCATAAACAAGTGCATCAACCATGCACCAAGTATGTACCAATCATGTGTCAACTACTCATCAACCAACATCATCAACTATACACCTCATGTATGTGCCAACTCATCAACTACTTGTCTCAACCATGTACTCAACATGTAACTTAACCAAAAGCCCTCATCAATTTCATCATCCAAATATGATTTGTAGCTCTACAATAGACCTGGTGTATATTATTGCATTCCTGCAAACCTTCCTTAACTTTAACAACAAGAGACTAGCATTTTCATCAAACTTTTCTTTAGTCTCACATGCCTAGTTTTAGATTAGTTAACAACCCTAACTTGAAGTAGTCGTAACTTTTTACCTGTAATGTATAAATATTTGAAACTGATACACAACGTTCTTCAGTGTGTTTTCTAAAATTCCTCCAAGTTTCACTACTTGGAACCTCTCAGAAAAGGAGTTATAGAAAAAATGGCATACCTTGCTGAATTCTGGCTTATTCTAGAGAGCGACCTTGTAGAGCGTGCCCCGCATGAAATATTTTCTGAATTGATCTGAAACTATTACACAGAATACTAAAGAATATACTCTAACCAACACATTTTGTCTCACTGAATTTGGATTTGTTATGAAGAAGTTACGACATTTTTACTCGAAACACTTGTTTTTGACTAGTTTCAGGACTAGTCACAAACCCTATTTTCCACGAAGTGTAACTCCCAAAATACAACGATCCACAAGATGAATTTTTACCATATACCTGGATATGTTTTCTCAATTGAATAGAAATTTCACGGTCTAAATCATTATAGAAAAAAAAGTTATAGCGAAAATGGTGAGATGACCTATAAATAACATACCTTAGAAAGCACCATCAAAAGAATGTATCCTTCCTTGCATTTCGGCCTTCTTTTCTTCACCTTCACTCAGAATTCCGGTTTAGATATCCTTGGTTACCTCAGAAACCTATAGATATTCAATATTCTCAAGTTTGTATTAAATGAGAGAGCCTTGCCTCTTATTTATACTCTCCAAGTAGCTTCCTTAAAAACATCTTCTAGGTCACTTGGCCGACTTTCCTTATTTTAGGGTTAACCCACTTCTAATTTCTCCATTAAAATTATTATTGAAATAA
>ML807939.1:48122-73867 GCA_009831015.1 Picea engelmannii
TTCACTTTATTATTTATCCTTTAAAAATCTCTTAAACCACTTTGACTACTTTGACCTTTTGGGGCTTCTAGATGACATATGAGGGTCCTCCAACTTCGTAAGGCCATAACTCTCAAACCGTGAGGAGTTATGTGACGTTCCACGTACCACTAGAAATGGAATGACATGTAATATCCATATATAATAGTATTATCTGAAAATATATCATAACTCATACCGTTACCCATCAAACAAACTTGGGTCCATTACCCAAACCTGGGGTCTCCAACTTCTCATGGCCATAACTCTCTAACCGTGAGGAGTTATGTTACGTTACACATACCACCAGAAATGGCATGAAAAGAATTATCCATCTAGGATAGTTTCCCTAGAAAATTCACTGTCCTTCATCTCATTATTCCACAATTAATCATGGGTTCTCTTACTCCGCAAAGCGTCTTCCCTTGAGGGCTTTCACCATAAGGGGGCCACTTTGGAGTTCATCCATAGTTACTTCTTATTAACCATGAAAAAACAATAATGAGTCATATTTACATCAAACAATATTGGGTCCATTACCCAAACCTTTGTGCTATGGGGCTTTCTTCAAGGGTTGACATCAATGACAACCAACCTTAATCAACACTAAGAACCCTATGAGATAAATAAAGGTTTTGTATGCCCAAATGAGGCTAGCTGCAAGTTAGTAGGAGATTTCTGAGTTTCATTTTTTGGTTTTGATTTCAGTTGTAGCCATTTTCACTTTGGAATATAATAGAAGAAAATTGATTCAATGCATGGTGTGGAAACTGTTTGCAATTCTTTGTTATTATGTTTCCATGAATGAATGAATGAATTTCATTATGAATAGATGGAACTGTGAATGTTAGGATGAGTATCAATTGTTTCTCTTATGTCGAGTGGTGCAAGGTGTCCACACAGAATGCAAGGAGTGTGTGGTCGGGATCAGTTTATGTTCTGAAGCTTAGAAGAGACAGCACAAAACTTTCCCCTTTTCAAGGAGTGCAAAGAGACTAGTGCAAGGAGTTCACAGTCGTCTGTAAGAATCCAAACCTTACATAAATATATGGTGCAAGGACTGCATAGATCTGAGATTCGACTAAGTGTCGAAGGGACTTTGTAAGAATTTGAAGAACCAACAAAAGGAGAATGGCAGGAGGGCGAGAGGAATATGTGTCGACGGGTCGTGAGATCTAGAGGAAGGCAAAGGCGAGGTGTTGAAATACTTGAATCCCAAAGAGCCAAAGAGCCAAGGGTCGTCAATCTATCAATGGACACTTGTCAGCAGATTGCGAGCTTTGAAAAATTTGTCATGGGATTTTCAGTTTGAGAATTGAGATCGCAAAAACCCAAAGTCCCGAAGACCCGAAGTGAATCTGAGCCATCGGATTAGGGGGAGACATGGTGAAGATCTAATAACTCTAGGTAAAGTCTTGAAGTGAATATGATCCCTCAGATCTAGAGGAGACATGGAAAATATCTGAGAACTCCAGGTAAAGACCCGAAGTAATTCTTGACCGCCAGGTTAAGAAGGATGTGGCGTAAATCCAAGAGCTCCGGGTAAAGAACCGAAGTGATTTATAGTTGTTAGACCTAAGGGAGATGTGGTAGAGATCCATGCACTCCGGGTGAGACCCGAAGTAAACCTCAGTTGTTGATCTGAGGGGGATAGCGTCAACGGATTATTGCCTTCAGATAAAGTCATTGGGGAGAGGGTGAAGTTTGAGATTTGAAATCTCTGAAGTCCAAAGACCCACAGAGATCACAGTCGTTGACCAAAGGGGACAAGTGTTAGTAGATATTTCATTCTGAAAGATTACCCTACGAAGGAATATAATGTTTGAGACTTGATAATTCCAAAGCCCAAAATTTTGAATCGACCATAGTCGTTGATCTGGGAGAAGAAAATATGAACCATTGATCCCAAGGAATAGATCTCAGTTGTACGTTTGAAGACACTGTTAAGATCGTGAGATCAACGATCACCTCCCATTGCAGGGACAGGAGTTGCGGGGACTTTAACATATTGAGGGCAGACTGCAATCCAAACCGTGGTTTCGCCTAGAGTACATGTGGAGGCTCAGGGAGAATTGCAGGTTGAAGAGAAACTTTATCCCAAACCTCTTATAGCCGCACCCACAATCGTGTGGTCATGTGAGATCATTGCCCAAGTGTCACATCTAAGGAGGGGTGAGAGAAAAGGCAATAATGCCTGATACTCTGAGATTTTTGCAGAGCACGAAAGGGAAGGTCGCAGGTGTTGTGAAGCCTGCGCAGGAAGCTGAGAGGAACTGTGGTTAACATAGAACAAGACCAGTAAGGTTTCAGAGAGTCATCTGACTTCAGACTCAAAGATCCTAACCGGGAGGTCACACAGTCCTTAGGAGAGAAGGGGATCTGAACCAACACGTAGCGTTTTCTCACTAATATGCACTGGCACTGATGTGGTAGACATGTAAGACACATGTCACCCATCCTAATGTGCTTTGACAGGATTCAGGGGGGGTCCCCATGTCCACATGGTAGGAATTGGTTGGCTTTGATAATGCTTCGCTGACATGTCGAGCTGTCATCTCTTCCTCATTTTATTCTTGGTTGTCAATGACAATGTCATCATCGACACTGTGTAACTTGTGCTAAGGGGGAACTCCCAATGTATTTTTCCAATGACTACCCCCAACTAGATCTCTATCATTGATCTATCGCCAACATGAGGAGAGTCTTTGATCTGGCTCGACCAAAATCTAGGATCAACTAAGGAAACTATTGTTGTGTTGGTGTCAACCTAGACACATGGAAGCCTTATACTGTTCCCACGATGGTGCTGACATAGCATCCAAGAAGGACACATGTCACTTGGATTTGGCATATTCACCTGTGCATTTGGTGGGTACCACATGTCCACATGTCACCCCTCGATTGGTTATGACAATGCTCTATTGGAATGTTGCTTTAGTTCAACGTCTAAATTGATGTGGTGGGGTAAATCATTGCTGGCGATAAGAAAATAAACCATATTGTGGTGAACATGCATTTCACCAATGACGACGTCGACATTGGCGATCGGTATCACACTTGTCCTTCGGCTATGGTCCTATGATAAGCCCCTTTTTCTAATGGAATTAGCCCCTTCCCATGAATGATAATCTCTTTTTTACCTCCAATGAGTGCTAGACCGCTAAAATATTTCCTTAGGCTCAAAGAGAGGATGATTTATCTGGTTTTTTCTCCATCGATCTTGGAATAATTTGGCAATTTCAACTTAGAGGTTCTGGAAGCTCGCCCTTCTTCCTTCAAATTACTAAATCTTGGCTTTATAACCATGAGTAACCTTCAAATTAGTGGCAGGAACTAATATGTTACTAACATTGGTTCAAACAGAGACAATATACCCATGTGGTATGCTGAGAACTGTAGACCAAGTGTCTTCTTTTGTTCAGTTATGGAGTCTGCCCGAAATAACACATCTCCTTCAGAATTGAAAATTGATCTGATATGTGACACAAAAATTATCAACAACTTATTGCGTTAGAACTTACCTACTTGTTGAAGTAATGAATGGTGAATGAAGTAAAATTAAAAATTCATGAACATAAATGAAAAGGAATTATTTATGTACATGGTAAGCAAATTTCGCAGTGATCAGTACTGTAATAAGTGCTTGAGGAACCTCCCATTTACAAGAGCCCCAAACAAATATCCATCCAGTTGAGCTAAATTGTAACTGTTTTTATCTTAGACTACAACCTCTTGGAAGGGTCCAAGCCAAATATTATCAAACTTTCCATGTTTCCCTTTAGCTTCCCTTCAAGAATCCCATTTTAGGACCAAATCCCCTGCCATGAAATTTCTTTCTTTGGTCCTTCAAAAATTTGTTTTATTCTTGCTTGATGAGATTGGGACTTTATCTGAACTTGTTCTCTTACCTATTGGACTTCAATAAGATTGTTAATTCTTCTCTTCATGTCATCTAATTCTGTCTCCTCATCTTGACGTAATTTCAACACGGAGAGGTTGAGTTGAATGGAAAAAATGGCTTCTATCCCATACACTAACTGAAACAAATAAGTTCCAATGGCCCTCTTGATTCTAAATATGTCTACCCAGACAACATATTTTAGGTGGGAATCCCATGCCTTCTTTTTTTGAGATAACATTTTCTTGACAATCTTGATAAGGCTCTTATTGGAGGATTCATCCAAACCACTTCCTCGTGGATAGTAAGCAGTAGAGTTTCCTAACTCTATGTTATAGTCCTGACAAAACTTAACCAATTTGGTAGATTTGAAATCCTGAGCATTATCGATAATGATCTTTCTTGGGAACCCAAATTGGGCCAATATATTTTCCTCTAGAAAATTTATGATGATTGTATCAGTGGTTGCCCTTGTGGGTATGGACTCTACCCATTTTTTAAAATAATTTGTAGCTGTCAAAATCCATTTGTGGTGTCCACTTGAATTTGGATTAATCTCACCTATGAAGTCTAATCCCCACTGCTACAAAGGTGTCTCAACTTTGATTGGTTTTAGTTGGAGGGGAAGCAAATTTTTCTTTCCTGCAAACATTTGAAATTCTACACATGCTCGAACAAAACAATTTACATCTGAAAATAAAGATGGCCAGTAATACCCTACTCTAAGGATCTTGTATAGAGTGGCTCTCCAAGCATGGTGATCCCCACACACACTCTTATGAAAATCAATGATTATGCTCTCAATTTCTTCTTCAGTGAGGCAATTTAGTAGGATTCCCCCTGGGTCCTTCCAGAATAGATTTTCCCCCAAAATGAAATACTTTACAGCCAAGCTTAATAGAACTAGCCCTGGATTTATCCCATGCTGGTGAGCAGCTAAAATTTGGAAGTAAAATATTATTTCCTTATACCAATCAGATTGAGAAAATTTGGCACTTACCTATAAGGATGGTTCTTGTGTTTAGTCCTCTTCAGACTCTATTTCTATGATGTTTTTTGACAGTGCATTCAAGTCTAAAACTTTGTAGTTAGATTCAACCAACAATTTAGCTATTCCTTGTACTTTTACTAGCTTTATGGGCTTGATATCCATGTCATACTCTTGAATCTTAGCAATCCATTTTCCTCTTCTTCCCTCACTGTTACGTTGTGTGAAAATGTATTTTATAATACTGGTAGGTACATAAGCCAATAACTTAGAGTGCATAATATAATCTCTGAAAGTATTTAATGTTTTGACTAATGCATAAGCCTTGTTTTCCATGCTATTATACATGAGCTCAACGCCCCTCGGGACATTCCTAAAAAAGGCTATGTGTTTCTCTTGGTCTTTTTCATTTTTCTGAAGAAACACAACAACTATCGTATGTGTTGATGAAAAAGATAAAATGAGAAAATCCTTGTCATAACTCAGGATGATCAAAATTGGATATTCTCCCAAGGATTCCTTAATTTTCTAGAAATATTCCTTGGCTTCAAATGTCCACTTGAATTCTTGGTCCTTTTTCAACATGTTTGTAATATGATTCACCATTTTAGTGAAATTGGGGAAAAACCTTCTCAAAAATCATATTTTTCCTAGGAAAGATTGTACTTATTTCTTGTTCCTAGGTTGAGAAATTTATTTGATTGCTTCCACCCTTTCCGGATCTATCTTCAACCCTTCTTTGGATACTATATGTCCAAGAATATTTCCTTCTTCCATAGAAAAATAAGACTTTTTGGGGTTCATGAACAACCCAAACTTCCTACACTTCACAAAGGTTTTCCTTAAATGATTTATGTGATATTCATCTATATTGCAGAAAACAATCATGTCATCAAGGTATATGACATGAACTTGTCTCTCTCACCCACAAAAGCAATGTCCATAGCTCTCTGAAAATTTTCTCCTGCATTTATCAGACCAAAAGGAATTTTATCATACATGAAATTCCCCCATGGTGTTGTGAGGGTTGTATTCTCTCTATCATCTAGGTGCATGGTCACTTGGTTGTATCCTGACAAACCATCCATCACGGATATCCTATTTTTCCCTACTACTTTCTATAGTATATGATCCATCTTGGGCAAGGGTAGTTATACTTTAATGAACATTTTCTCAAGTTACCGAAGTCCACATATAGCCTTATTTCCCCACTCTTATTTCTCACTGGAACTAAATTAGCAACCTATTCAAAGTATATTAAGGGAATAATAACTTGGGCATCTAATAATTTTCTCACCTCTTTCTCAATGGTAGGAAAAAGAAGAGGATTAACTTTCCTGAGCTTCTACTTGAAAGGCTTAGTACCAGGTTTGAGGGGTATTCAATGTTGGATGATGTTGATATCATAAGTTTTTAGGTCCTCATATCTCCATGCAAATACATCCATGTACTATTTGAACAACTGAAAATACTTTGTCATGTGATAAACAAACATATTTTTGGACAACTTAATATATTTAGGTTATTTTTCAGTCCCAATATTATATTCATCAATGCTATCATCTTTTGGGAGGACAACTAGTTTTACAGGTACACTATTTCTATCAAACAATTGTTCTAAAGGAACCAGTCCTTTGGGAAATAAGTTGTTCTTAAGATGCAAGATTTTATGATGAGCTATGTAATCGACAAATTTAGGGATATATTCAGCTTCCTCCCCAATATCCTACTTGGTTCCTTCTTCATCATCTGAATTGATATGAGTACTTGCAAACTCATCTATATTTCCATGGAAATTTTGATCTGTTGATCATCTTTAAAAACTTGCCAGTATTTGATATTATCATGAATGGAAGGTTTATATCTCATCTTGATCTCATATTTAATTTGAGGGGTGGTTGGTACTTTAAAGTTACTGAAAACTACTGATAAGGAATCAATTAACTGATTAAACTCTCTCAAAACAACAGAAATATTGAAAGCTTCATAAAAATTATCAACCAAATCCCATACTTGATTTTTGTATGCCCTCATTCTTGGATGCCTTGTTTGATAGGAACCTTTTACTTGCTACAAAACTAGCTCTGCATATCCAAATACCACAAGATTGGTAATTTTTATCTTTCTTGTCGCCTCCATGCCTAAGATCAAGGATTCATATCCATCCACGTTAATTGTGGCCTCGAAATCAAGCTTGAAGGACAATTGATTGTTTTGTTGTTGGAAGAGATGAGCACTACGCCTACCCCAAGCCCTTCTTTTGAGTATGCACCATCAAAAAACATATTTCATATACGATCCACTTCTTCCACAGTGATTACAAGGGGATCTGTAAGCATTGGGGTTTTATTGTACTCTTAATTTACATATAGGATACAACAATCCAAATATTCATCAACAACATATATGGGATGATTCACAGGGTTGTTATGATCACTGACCACATAAGAAAAATTTGTCTATGTATATCCTTATGATCTCTCCTCCAAAAAATGGTACACTAGCATAAGTCATATCCATCTACATAGTTCCTCCCAATTTTCGTGCCATGTTCTGGACAACAACATGCCATAATTGGTTGGTACATCAACCACCACCACACCCATCATAATGCTCTTACCATGAATCTGGCCTATGGTGAAAACTATGTCTTTAGTCATCCCATAGCACTTCACTTTCCTGGCATCAAACGATTAAAGGTCATGATATGGCTTGGTTATTTATGATCCCAAATTTTCCATGAATACTTTGGGCATAAGATTGTATGATTCTCTAGAATCGAGCATACAATTGTGCAACATTTTATCACGAATATTCATGGTTGCATAGAATGGTTCCACATATTTCTCTTTGTCATCAATATGAGGACCAAAAACTATGGTAGGGGACTCATCTTGTACATTCAAAGTATCAAGAGGATTTGTTGATCCCTTCCCCTGCATCATTTTCTCAATATGTTTATGGTATGAGGGGTTTTTAGCCAACTCCATTGAAGGCAACTAAATCTTGATCTTAGATAATTCACGTTCAATATTGAAAGGTGAAATTAATTCCTCAAGTTATTTAGTTTCTTTTTCCCTTTTAACAAGCTCCAAAACTTCATCTACCTTAGGGATGTCTAGAAACTCTTTAGCTTTATCTTTGGATGACTTTGGACCAACTTTCTTAGCCTGAGGTTGACTGTCTAAAAAAAAATATTTCTACCAAGGCCTAAGATCATACTTCTTATGCATCTCATCCTATAGTGCATCAACAAAAATTCTATACTAAACAAGGGATAAATATCCTTTGTTGTGTTGAGGATCAAGCACTAATTTTCTAGGATTTAGTGACCCTTAATAGTCATCTTAAGTTATATGTATGGCATCATTATCATCTTGAAGTAGGTGGATTTATTTTTTGTATTAATCATAGCTCTCGTCCACTACGTATTCAATATTTTTTTTATCATTGTTGGTTTTTACAGGGGTCTGAATGGGCTGTTCTTAATTTCTTCTCTCCCTTCTCACAAGTTGTGGATTAGGAGGTCTTATGAATTGATTAGGGTTAGGATTACTTATGCCTCCCTCTTGTGGGGATCTGTTTGTATTTCTATGATCTATCTCAAATCCATACATTTTGTTTCTCATATTTCTGATTAGTCAAGACATCTCATCCATCTTTTCTTATTGGGGGTCTCTACTTGAATTAGAAGTACCACAATCTTCCCTGACCTTTTTATTTTCTTCTTGATCCTGTTTTTTCTTCATCTTTCCTAATGAAATCATGTTTCCTTCTATGTCTATTTCATCCTCTTGCATTACTAGCAGGGTTGGGGACCTTCTTTCTCTTAAAGTCATGGAAAAATCAACATCAAATGCCCCAATGTATGTCACTTTAGTTGTTGGTTGTGATGACTTTATATTTGCAGGGATCTTGTTATAGATCTTATTAAACCTCTTGTTGAAATCATCGAAAATTTCATTGGCTCTTTTCTTGAGTGAGACAAATTCATTCAGGTAGTATAGGCTATCCCTTTTCTCACCCCATTTTCTCATAAAGGCGACTTCTAGAGCTGACCAAATATCAATTGAAGCAATAGGTAGCTCTATGAAACATTTTCTAACATACCCCTAGATTTTGGACAAATAGCCTCATGAAGACATCATCGTGATCTACAAACTGGTCATCTATAAAGTCTCGAAAAGAACTCATATTCTTTTCAACTTAACAAGTTTTATCTCCATCAAATTTTGGTAGATATTTCATGTAATTCTCAAGGAGGTCATGGGTAATTTGGGGTAGATTTAATGGGGAAAATATGGAAGTGACCCAAGGATTTATGAGTGGTGGGGGAGGTTTATTTCCCCCAGGGATTCCTCCACCTAAGTCATCCATGAGATTTTGTATAATGATGTTATGGGCTTCAAAAGACAAAGGAGGAATGTGGATTTTCAAGAAAGGTCTGTAGGAAGAACTAATTTCTTGTCTAAACTATAAAGGAAAGTTATGGAGATATATTAATGGTTTTGGAGGAAATTTTACAGCAGAAAATGAATCTTCAGGTATATCAGTCAGATATACAGATTCAACATCTTAATGAATGAAAAAAGTATATATTTCTAGATACGGGTTACCTGAGAAAAAAGGGGGTCTAGCGCTCTCTCATATTCCTCCAGGTCACAAGATTTTATGGATTTGAATATATCGGAACTTGATTAGGATCAAAGTGGCTTCTGGTGTGTCTTCTGGTATATGCCAGGTTTTCCTTCTGTGAAATCTCCAAGTGAAAGATTAACAACCAAGTGCCTGAGGTATGTTCACCATCAAGTCTTAGAGCTTACAATGTTGTATCCTTAGGGAAGATTTATTCAACTTATGTCCCAGGAAACAATGCCATTTCATATGTTATCCCTCGATATGTTCCAAGATATTGTTGAAATGATGTCGAGGTACCCCATAGGATAAGACTCGAGATGAATCTTAAAGAAATATTTGCAGTAAAATAATTGTGCAATATTTGGGAAGTTTCTCTCTCTCTCTCTCTCTCTCTCTCTCTCTCTCTCTCTCTCTCTCTCTCTCTCTCAATTATAGGACCTCAAAAAATCTCATCTCATATGACAAATGATATCAACTATCATAGGCATGTGTCTATGAGTGTTTCATACAATCAAGGTTTAAAATGAGAACGAAGTGATGAATTGGAAGAAAAACGAGATAAACATACAGGGCATTGTTGAGAATGAATCTTGTAGCTTATGGAAATAGAACAGTGTGTTGAGAAATTAAGAATTCAACAACTCTAATAGGTTTATACATATCAATAAAATATGTTTCAAATATTTAACATCTTCATACATCTAAATATGAGGTACTCTCTTCATATCATTCAAATGCACAAAGAAATGACAAGAACCAGTCATATAATTAGAGGAAATCACTTCTATATCATAACTAGACATCACACAATAACATTGAATGTGGTGACTATTTTGTTGTCTAATATTTTATAAATCAACTATGTTACAAGAAAATCCAAAATGGGAGTAAATGCTTTACAAGAAAACAAACATTGTAAGGAGGAATTACAGACTGAAACTTAAACACAAGGGATGAACCTTTGGTTGTTTGTTGCATTTACCAACTGACTGAGCTAAAGGTTTTTGGTCAAACAACTATGGTTATAAGAAAATATTCAATTCTCCAAAGTCCCAATGTTGACAATGGATGATTGCTTTTCCTTTTTTCCTTCTCATTCATGTATGAAATTGCTGCTTGAAACCACTTCCAACTTCTTGATTCTTGAGAGGTTTTTCTCTAGTAAAATAAAAAAACTCTGTTTACATGCTTTAATTTTGTTATGATCATATTGTGGGGGAAACTTGAGATTCACGCACCAAAATATCCATCAAACCTCACTCCATAAGTGTTCCCTGTAATCATTTTCCTATTCTACAATAAACTCAAAATTATGATTGTAGAGATCGCGTGACTCAACAGTTGTCAGATCGGTTTCAACGAGTAATATCAGTTGTCGATCAGAGGCACACATGTTATATCTATCAGGGTTTGTGTTTCAAACAAGAATTTTTATGACAAGAACCATGAGGACTATATCGAATTGGATCTAGACCATTGATCGGTCGCACTTGGAAAAGGTCTGAGAGAAGATTTGGATCATTGCTCGGTGGTGTCCCGTCGGAGCTATTAGGGTCTGAAATTCAAATTGGACTCCAACGAGGTGACTCTGAAAGGGAGGTAAAATAGATCTAGACCATCCATCAGGATCTAGGAAACAATTGAGAGCCATTGATATGGGGTTGCGAGGGAAAAAATGGCTAAGGAAAAAAACCATCATGTTGATGTCATCATGAACATATGGAAACCCTTTATTCACCCACATTGATGCTAATGTGGAAAGGATACATGAAACATGTCACCCATATTTGATATTCTTTGGGGCACCTTTCGTGGGTTCCAATTGTCCACGTGGAAACATCTGATTGGTTCTGACAAGGCTTTGTTGGAGGGATGCCATGACATCTTGATTGTTGATCGGTCCCACTTGAAAAAGGTTCGAGTAGATCTGGATCATCCATCAGAGGTGCCCATAGATATATATAGATAGAAACCATGAGGAACTCCAATGATCGTCGAAATGGAGCTATAGATAAGATCATATATGGACCGTCGACTATAGGTACTAGCGGGAAAAACCCCCTTGTGGCTACATCAGGGTTTACAATGTAGGAAAAACAATAACCGTTTAAAAGTATCCTACTTCCCTAACTACCCCAAACATACCCCAGACTTATGCAAGAAAATAAAATGAGAAGGATCAGGTAACTGTACCTTTACTCAATGTCTGGTGATGATCCTCTCATGCTCGATAACTTCGCTAACTACAAAACTCCTCCTAAGGCTGGTCTACATTCAAAAACAGGGAAAACAAAAGCTACAAGCATCCATTTCATGCATAAATAAGGGTAAGATGTTAGAATAAAAACATAAATCAAATGCAAACATTCGACACGTCATGTTTTGGGACAAGAAAATTACTTCTTTTATTCATAATACAATGATCACTTACAACCAAAGTCAGCTACTGCTCCACGAACCTGGTCCGAGCTCCTCTTCACCAAGCTCCAAGTGCACCTCCAATAAGCTTCTCCTCTCAACCTTATTCTTGGGAAGTATAATGGGTTTATGATGGAGGAAGGAAGGCAAATTGGGGAATTCTGAGAAAATTCTCACAAAAGGGTTGCAAATGCTTGGGGCAAGGAGGGGATGTGAAATGGGAACAGTTTCATTGTTCTTATGTCTACATTTTGAATGAGATCCCAACACCTCATTTTATATGACAAAAGGATGGTTATTTGGTTGGGTGACGGACTATAGGCGGTGGATTAGTTGGGAAACTACCCAATACCCCGTAATCTCAATGAATTCCTTGCAAATTTTTATTTTTTGCAAATTTTGCAGGTATTATATGTGGTTTATAGTGGTGCAACTTGCATACACACGCGGGATGTAGTGGTGCAGCAAGAGTATGTATGCAGTCAATAGTGGAGCAGGGTGCGCACATCTTCAGAAATTTGGTTTTTTAGAAGAGAAACTCAGTGATGGCTTGGAAAAAAATGCAAGAGGTCAAAATGCTAGGTATGCATATGTAGAGAAATTTAGGGTTATAATAGTATGCATCTCATTGGAGAGGTCATGGCTTGAGTTTCAAACAAGGATCTGAAGAGGGGACTATGAAAAGACTCAAAAAGACAAATCTGGACTATCCATTAGAGGTCCAAGAATCACTAAGGGTCATTGATCTCACCATGGTCGAAAGAAAAGAATTGGCTAAGGAAAATCTCGTCATGATGACTCTAGCCTAGAAAAGTGGCAACTTTTTATTGTCCCACAGTGGAACTGACATTGCAGGGAAGTAGGACATGTGTCACCCGAATTTGATATTTTTACCTATGCATGTGATGGGTTCTCCATGGCCACATGGCAGGCAGTGGTTGGCTCTAAAAATGCTCCATTGGCATGCCAAGTTGTCAGCTCTTCTTCAACTTATCCTTGGTTGTTGACGATGATTTCATCGTCGACACTATGGAAGTTGAGCTAAGGGGGAATCCCCAATGGATTTTTATGACGACAACCCCAAACCAGATCTCTACCGTCGATCTATCACTGACGTGAGGAGAGTCGTTGATATAGCTCAACCAAAATACAAGATCGACTAAGGAAACTATTTTCGCGTTAACATCAACCTAGACACATGGAAACCTTATACTGGTCCCACGATGGTGTTGACATGGTAGTCAGGCAGGACACATGTCACCTAGATTTGACATATTCACCTGTGCATCCAGTGGGTTCCACATGTCCATGTGTCACCCCCTAGTTGTCTCTAACAACGTTTCGTTGGCATGTTGCTTTAGATCTGCATGTAAATTGATGTGGTGGGGGAAATCGTTGTCGACGATAAGGAAATAAAACATATTGTGGTGAATATGCATTTCGTCGACGTCGACGTCGACGATCGATGGGTACCCGTACTTGGTCCCTGGGCTATTGTCCCATGATAATCCCCTTTGCATAATGGAATTATCCCCTTTCCAGGTGCGATAAGCTGTTTTTGACCCCAAATAAGTGCTAGAGTGCTAAAATATTTCCTTAAGCTCAAAGAGAGCATGCTTTATCCATTGTTTTCTCCATTGACGTTGGAATAGTTTGGTAATTTCGACTTAGAGGCTCTGGAAGCTTTCCCTTCTTCCTTCAACTTGCTAAATCTCAGTGTTATAACCATGAATAACCTTCAAATCAGTGGAAGGAACAAATGTGGTACTAACAACATGATAGGTACCCTAGTTGCTACATAGTGTAACCATGACTTTCCAATGTTTAGGTATACTAGGTCATCAAAGTTTCTCTTGTTAGGGTTACTTAATGGCACAATGTTTGGATAATTATCTTCTTTAATTTTTTTGTATATCTCACCCCATTTAGGTAAAGTTATATCCTTGTAAATTTAGTTCTCTGTATCTCCAAAAATAGGTTTGAGATTCTCAATTTTTTATTTAGGAATGTTGATTACTTGTTCTGTAATATCTAGTTATATTTCCATAAATTTTGCCTATGTATCTGAGATAATAATTTCATTCCTTCCATATGACTCATTGTCAATTTTCCTTTTGATTTTTTTCGGATAATTTATGGGGGTTCTTGGAGAAGTTCTCTTTAGTGGCATGGTTCCTATTTACAACAAAAATGAAAAACTTTCCAGACACAACTATGTTCTATTACAAAAGATCTAAAAACATTTCATCATATTACTTATATCATAAGTATGGGAAATTTAATTTGATTAATGTAAGAATAATTAAGAACACTTACCTAGTTCAAATGCAAACACAAAACCTGTAATACTTCCAAAATTGATATAAATTTAGTTGCATGCAAGTCCAAGTAAAATGAAATATTCTCTTCTTTCGGATAGCAAATCAACCATTTTTGGTGATAATTAATTTTAGGTGAGCAAATTCGTTTTCATTTTCCCTTTTTACCACATATTTTAGTTCATTTAATGCCCATCACTTCAAAATATTGAAAAATATTTGAAAACTCCAGTCACACGTATGATTGTCATCATCCTGTATTTTTTTGAATTGGTTTAAAACTTATTTCAAGTGATTTTCCCACGTTGCATTCAAGTTTAAACATTCAAATTGGATACAATTATGAATTTGACACAAGGCATATTCAAATGAAAATTCAGATTTATACTCGAATAAAATTCAACCTTTTATTTGAAAAAAGTTTACCGATAATCTAAACAAGAAACATGGAGGTTTGTTGACCAAAATTTGGTCACCTATATATTCCTTCTCCTAGAATAATAATAAAAATATGATATCGGAAGATGAATATTTTTGAACTATTATATGTTCATTGCATAGCCATCGATACCATCTTCACCATGCATTTCACATAATCAAAATCAGAGTCTCGATGACCAAGATACACATACTTCTGTCCAAAGGTCTAATGGAGGTGTTACAAGAAGAAATATGAAAAATGTTCTAAGTCACATGTTCTCTCATCTCCTTTCCCTTCACCCCTATTCATTATCTCATTCTATACTTAGTATTTTTTCTCATTATCTCATTACTTTCATATTCCCCTTACCATTTTCCACACTTAACCATTTTCCTTTATTCCTTTCCACGTTCACATTCATATCCCTTTTCCTTTATTTTATCATTTCCTTTTATTTTCCTTTCCATATTTCTTTATCCCATTTTTCCATTTCTTTCATTTTCTCTTTTTTTCTTTCCCAAATTTCACGTAATTCCTTTATTTCCAATATATTTATTTTCATTTTTCATATTTTCCATATTTCACGTGACCCATTATATACTTTCCAAACATATTTTTATTTACTATGGCTTACCAGGGGTTGGTGATATTTCTAAAGACTATGTGTTATCTTTGCTACCCTCACAAAGCACTTTGAATTCAGCCACCTTCATAATGCACCCAACTCTTTTTACTACTCTTTATTATGTAACTTCTCCAACACTTAGCCAAAATATATATGAGTTACCATGGGCTCACAGGTTGGTGAGGGTTGGTGATGTTTATTTCATGTTATATGCAAGTTTGTATGACATATTCTAAAGACTTAGAATATTTTACAACTATTTACCTCTCCTCTCCACTTCACCTATACTTAGAATTTTTCATGTTCATTCCTTACTATGTATTACCACAGGTCCGCCGTGATTTCCTCACCTACCTCTCCATTCATGTAAACCCGTGAACCCGCCATATTATTTTAATAATATTTTTCTTATCCTGAGTTCTTTGAGGAACATCTCCAAGTGACACATGGAACTTTATTAACCAATGCTATATATCCACATGGCAGTTAATGGTGACACATGGCAAATAATTAATGGAGACACGTGGCAGCATACAAAAAAGTGACACATGGCGTGATTTTATTGGATGACATATGAAAAATTCTTATTGGAAGATTGTTGGTCTACTGAGTGATGACATGTGGCAACATTTGGTTGGTTGAATCATCATTGTTGACTAGGAATATTGGTGGTTGACTGGGCATGCAAAATTATTATTATATTCAACAATTTTCCAAGGGTTGAATCCTCCAAGCTCCATCATCTCCTCTCTTCTTTATTTCTTGTCAAGTGTATGTTACACTTAACATTATATACCACCAAGACTCTTTTATTCTTGTACATGTGGGATAACAATAATGAAGAAAATTTGAATTTCAACAAAGTAGGTCAAAATTAAATCAAGGGTCCACATTTACCAATCAAACTTGATCGACGGTGGCTGAGTCACGATCTTGCAAAGGCTATATCTTGAGCTCTAGGTGTCAGAATCGTGAAAACTCTATACCGTTGGAAAAATATTTTGAAGTAGAAAATGTTGGTATAGGTTACAAATGTTGAAAGCTGATACATTTTTCTCATAAATTAAAATATCATTCAACTACATTTTTAATGGGCATGTGTGACAACTCAACTTCATGAGCTCATATCGTGAGATCCGAGCAATGAATTTGGGAAAAATTTATATAATAGGAAAGCTGAGACGATGAAGAAAACATCAAAAGTGGTTTATCTGGATAAAAATTTGGTTTTCACTTCCAGAAAATTAAATTACAGTCGTCCTCTTTTAGTGGAGAATTAATTAAATTAAAAAAAATAAAAGTTTAATTAAAAACTTTTATTAAAAAGGGAGAGGGACCCATTTTCAACATATGTATATTAATGATGTGAGTTCATTAATTAGGAATTAATGAGGCATTAATTAATGTGAATGTTCCAATAAAATACTTGTACGAGAATTTCTAGAAGGGAGAAACCCTAACTGCTCAAGCAATTAGAAAATCTCTCCTTAAAAAGATAAGAGAGGCTTCATCAAAAGAGGGGGGAAGAATCCGTATTGTCAAAGGGGTAGGGAAAAAATATCATAGGAATAATGATCAAAATCTGGACCAGGGGTTAAAAATTTGCTCAATTTTGAAAGTATTCGGAATGTGACGAAAATGGTGCCATTGCATCCGTCTCGTCTTCTTGATTCCGACGGTATATTTATTTTCTCAAACGGAGTCCGTATGGAGAAGTTATCGCGATCTGTTCGCCGAGCCAAACAGGAAAAAAATTATGCTGACTGTACCTGTCCGTATAGTCCGTACAGGCTGACTGAGCGTCTGTACATAATGACATGGTGACCGTACGGTGACTTGGAAATTGGTGATGTGGCGGGCATTCATTGGATGACAATTGGGCGAGTTATATGGCGACACGTGGCATGGTTTTGTGCAATGGAAAGGTGCCACGTGGCACCCGTTTATTGGCTTTTGGTCTATGGGTTGATTTATCAAAAATTCTATAGGTCCGTGGGGTTCGACCCCCGTACCTCTACCCACCGTGAAAGGTTTAACATAGCCCGCCCGACCAACACGCCATACAATGTTCCTTGTATATCAAATGGTTTTAAATTGATTTGAATTTACGTTGTGTAAATTTTGGCGAGGGGTCGGGCCAAAGTTTAGCCCTGACCCCGGTTCTATGGTATAAAAAATATGACCATATTTTTGTTAAATGGAGCGTTTTGGGTGGCTCCTCACGCGGTTTTATGGGTATTACATATGACTCTATATATATGCGCGGAGTTGTGTTTAAATATGACCCGCGGTCATATCCCCGTTTACATATGACCACACTTTATACGATACGCGCGGGGTTTGTGTTGTGGTTTAAACCCCCGGTCCTATGTCATAAAATATGGCCATACCTTTGTCAATTGGCGTGCGCGTGGTGTGTTGGGGTTCAGCCCATGGTTCGGGCACCACAAACATGTGACCACCATGTAAATGGCGCGGGGGGTGTTTTATAGTCGTGGTTACATTGATTGGTTATATGACCACGCGCCCAAATCAAATGCGCGGGAATTTGGTTTTAGTTTTGTGGCAAATGGATAACCACACACACCCAACACTTGTCTTATTTGTATTCGCCTTTAAACGAGTAGCCCCGAAATTGCGCTGGGACGTGGCCATATGGTCCCCCATGCGCCCAACACCTCCGTCCTCGGGGGCTTTGATTCCGCTAACGGTGCGACATTTTGGCACCAATTTCGAAAGGCATGCATGTGCTGAGTTTAGGCACGAAAAAGCGCTCAGGGCTAGGTTCATTCACAGACAGGTGCGAAATGGCGAACCAATAACAGAGCTTGAAGAGGAAAAATGGCAGGAGGCCTAACTTTTTGAGTTTTTGGCCAAATGAGGTGCCTAAAAAGCCCAGCTAGGGGTTTTTGGATGTTCTGAGTCCATTGGCACTGCTTTCACATGCATTTGGAGACTTCTTTTGCAGGTTTTTAACCATTGAAGTTTGAGGAAGCTCCAGGAAGCTTGAAGCCCTCATTGTTTGAGGCATTGCTCAGATGAGCACATATCTATTTTCTGAGACTGAATAGTCATTTTTGACTAATTATTGTGCTCTGAACACATTGGGATAGGTTTCAGATCCATTGGAGGAATTTTATAGGTGTTTTTTCCACATTGAAGCTCAGAGAAGCTTGGAGGCCACATGTAGAAGAGGTCATTATTGGATGAGACAAGATCCATTTGCAGAGTTCTAATAGTCATTTTTGGGGTTTTATGTATTCTGAACCCAATGGTACAGTCTGTAAATCCATTGGAGTTAAGCAGCAGCTTGTAAAAGAACATTTGACAAACTAATCCCAAAGAGCCAAGTCCATTGAAGGAGGCTCAAGGAGATGTAGCCCAGAGAGGGGTGAACTCCTTTATCATCTTGGTATTGTTGTGAGTTTGTTGTGTTATTTGTTGCACTTTATGTTGCTGTGTATTTGTTTATAGCACATATTTAATCTTTTAAAAGAACATTTCCTCACACATGAACATTCACAAGAAGAAGCAAGAACTTAACACATAAACCATCTTACATATTTAAGCACATGAAGCAAGGTCCTGTAAGGTTTATTTTATTGAAGTAGGGGGTGCTTGCATAGCATAACAAGTCAGCCTTCTATTTTCAGATCAAATAAGAAGGTACAACCATGGATATACAATCAAGCTTCTGATCAAAAGAAAGAAAACTCCATCTTCTCCATTTTTTTATATATATTCTTCTCACCACTTCTCATAGTTTTATGCTTGAATCTAAGAGTTGGGTAAAAGGCTGATTTGTTGAGTGTTCTTCTTAAATTATTATAAGATATTTTATTATATGATCATGGAGTATTTGTAGCCACCTATATGGATGTGAAATCTTTTGTAATGAAGAACATCTTTCATAAATACAACTCCACAAAGAATTGCTTCGGGGTTGATCTCAATTGTGCTTTGTAACCTTATTTTTAGAATATAAAGTATTTGAGGTTGACCTATCAAATTCTATTTTGATCTTGATTGCAGTACTCTGTTAAAATTCTTTGATATGATCAAATAATTCTCTCCTTTGAAGAAGATATTGATGCATTTATATATTGTTAAGAAGATTGTGTGTGATGTTGATCACAATTTAATTCTGATGTTGAAGCCCTCCTTCAATATTTTCTTTTGTTGCACATAAAGATTGTACTCAGGTCATTGAAGAACCATTTTATTTCATAATCTCAAGCAATAAAGATTTAGGGTTTTCTTCCTAGCACTCTCCTAATCCAAGATATCACAGATATTTCTTTTAGTCCAAGGGGAGTACCACCTCTTTAAAAACAAAGGGGAACTAATGTTTTGGTGAGATTGTTGTTTTGGTCTTGATGGATTCACGCGTCAACATTTTTTGTGAATCCACTAGGGACAATTTATTTTCAAGATATTTGAGGAACCGAAAATATCCATGGCTCAAATTTTTTAGAAGAATATTCAAGAAAATTGATACTTATTGTAAGCATGACTCACCTTTTTTGTTATATAAAAAAGAAACGAGAAGCACCAAATATTTAGGAGAATGAACTCCTTGGAAAAATTCAAAATGAATGGTTTGATTCATGTCTTAATGCTTCTTTATATTCTTCATCAATCTCATCAATGGCTTTGCAAGACTCATCAAAAGGGATAAATACTCAAAGAAGGAGATGATTCTATCATACCCCTTTAAATATACCAAAAGTAGACTTTCAAATGCCCAATATTCCTATTGAAATTTTTTCTACATTCTTTGGGGATGCTTCAAAATATGTCGAGCAACACTTGACTAATTTTAAAGGTACATGTTATGATTTCAACCTCACTGAAGACAATTCTACATGTAGATTATTCCTACAAACTCTACGAGAGGATGCTCTTGAATGGTATAGTTCATTAATCCCTAACTCCATTACTAGCTGAAATGTGTTAGAAGCTTCATTTGCAGAAAAGTTCATCCAAAAGGCGCAGTCATATGTTTTTGTTGATGTTTTAAATATTGCTTCCCACCCATCATCTCTCATATGGAAGAAAGATAACGAAATGCCTAAATTTGAAGAAGAATCTAATCAAAGAGTGGATGAAATTATTAAGTCAAATCATGTTGCTGAAGACGAAGATGAAACTTCCAAATTACAAGAAGAAAATTTCAGCCTCCTATATACTCTATATGAAGATATTTCAAGCAACAAATTTGATAATGAAATTGAGAAACCTCCACCAAATATACAAGAATATTTCATCCTTGTAATAGATGATGAAACATCACAAGAGAACTTGCAGCAAGAAGAATTGGTGGAAGAAACCAATTTTGAGAATAAATAAGATAGCCATTGCTTAGAAGAAGAACATTGCCAAGACATCGCCAATGAAACAATAATTTTGAATGTGGAAAAAGAAGAAAAAAAGAATGTTTTCAAGAAATAAATTTCTCATTTGATTGAAGATAGCAACACTCTGGGGCAGCCAAGAGTAGATTATATTGAATATTGGTTCGAAATCATTGTCAGCATGCCAATGCAAACAAGTCTTATGCACAAATTGCTCAATCCCATTGTAGTACATTTTGGGCATGCTCCTGATTTTCATGCTTCTGATTTATTGGTAGAAACCCCCATATTTCTCTTACTGTTGGAGCCCATTTCACAAGTCAATGGGATGCTTGAATGGCTCCATTGGAAATCTTCCTATACCTAAGTTTCTCTTTTCTTTAAAGTAAGTTAGGGTAGGTATATCATGTATGTACATATTTTGTTTCTTCAGTTCAAGTTTGCATAATAAGACAATATTTATATTGAATTTTGAAGATAACTCCATGAAATAAGAAGAATTACAAGATTTCAATTTGAATATGACTCCATAGACTAATGGAGAAGGTAATTGGTCTTGAGATTATGGTGTTCTCAACAACCTGCAAGGGGTCACTGTCTCGTAGTTGGAGCCAGTTGTTGACCAAAATTTGGTCACCTATATATTACTGCTCCTGGAATAATAATAATAAAATGATATTGGAAGATGAATATTTTTGAACTATTATATGTTCATTGCATATCCCTCAGTATCAACTTCGCCATGCATTTTGTGGAATCAAAATCGGAGTCTCCATGACCAAGATACACATACTTCTGTCCAGAAGTCTAATGAAGGTGTTACAAGAAGAAATATGAAAAACGTTCTAAGTCACATGTCCTCTCCTCTCATTTCCCTTCACCCTTATTCATTCTCTCATTATATACTTAGTTTTTTTTTTTCCATTGTATCATTACTTTCATATTCTCCTTACCATTTTCCTTTATTCCTTTCCACGTTCACATTCATTTCCCTTTTCCTTTATTTTCCCATTTTCTTTTATTTTCCTTTCCATATTTCTTTATCACATTTTTCCATTTATTTCCTTTTCCCTTTTTCCTTTCCCAAATTTCACGTAATTCCTTTATTTTCCATATATTTATTTTTATTTTTCATATTTTCCATATTTCGCGTGACCCATTATATACTTTCTAGACTTAGTTTTATTTACTATGGCTTACCGCGGGTTCGTGGTTTGATGATATTTCTTAAGAGTATGTGTTATCTCTTCTACCCTCACAATGTACTTTGACTTACACCACCTTCATAATTAACCCAACTCCTTTTACTACTCTTTACTATGTAACTTTTCGAACACTTAAGCAAAATATATATGAGTTACCGTGGGTTCACGGGTTGGTGAGGGTTGGTGATGTTTATTTCATGTTATATGCAAGTTCGTCTGATCAATTCTCAAGACTTATAATATTTTAAAAGTATTTACCTCTCCTCTCCACTTCATCTACACTTATATTTTTTCACACTCATTCCTTACTATGTATTACCATGGGTCCGTTGTGATTTCCTCACCTACCTCTCCATTCATGTAAACTTGTGAACCAACCATATTATTTTAATAATATTTTTCCTCTCCTAAGTTCTTTGAGAAACATCTCCAAGTGACACATGGAACTTTATTAACCAATGAGATATATCCACATGGCAGTTAATGATGCCACATGGCAACTAATTAATGAAGACATTTGGCAACATACAAAAAAGTGACACATGGCATGATTTTATTGGATGACATATGGAAGACTATTATTGGAATATTGTTGGCATGTCGAGTGATGAAATGTGGAAACATTTGGTTGGGTGACTCATCATTGCTGATTGATCATATTTGTGGTTAACTGGGCATGCAAAATTATTATTATATTCAACAATTTTCCAAGGGTCGAATCCTCCAAGCTCCATTGTCTCCTCTCTTCTTTATTTCTTGTCAAGTGTATGTTACACTTAAAATTATATACCACCAACACTCTTTTATTCTCATACATGTGGGATAATAATAATGAAGAAAAGTCGAATTTCAACAAAGGATGTTGAAATTAAATCAAGGGTCCACATTTACCAATCAAACTTGATCGATGGTGGCTGAGTCACAATCTTGCAAAGGATATATCTTGAGCTTCGGGTGTCAAAATAACGCAAAATATATATCGTTGGAAAGGTATTTTGACGTATAATATGTTGGTACAGGTTTCAAATGTTTAAAGATGATACATTTTTCTTATAAATTAAAATATCATTCAGCTTCATTTTTAATGGGCCTACATGACAACTCAACTTCATGAGCTCATATCTTGAGATCCAAGCGAGGGATTTAGGAAAATTTTATATCATTGGAAAGATGAGATGATGAAGAGAACATAAGAAGTGGTTTGCATGGATAAAAATTTGGTTTTAATGGCTATAAAATTAAATTACAGTTGTCCTCTTTTAGTGGAGAATTAATTAAATTTTCAAAAATAAAAGTTTAATTAAAAAAATTTATTAAAAAGGGAGAGGGACCCATTTTCAACGTACGTACATTAATGATGTGATTTAATTGATGAATAATTAATGAGGCATTAATTAAATGGAATGTTCCAATAAAATACTTGTACGAGAATTTCTAGAAGGGAGAAAACCTAACTGCTCAAACAGTTAGAAAATCTCTCCTTAAAAAGAGAAGAGAGCCTTCATCAAAAGAGGCGGGAAGAATCAATATTGTCAAAGGGGTAGGGAAGAAGATCAGAGGAAGAAGAAGGTACAACCATGGATACACAATCAAGCTTCTGATCAAAAGAAATAAATCTCCATCTTTGCCACACACACATACACACACACACACACATATTCTTCTACACCACTTCTCATAGTTTTATGCTTGAATCTCAGAGTTGGGCACAAGGATAAGTTGTTGAGTGTTCTTCTTATATTCTTCTAAGATATTTTCTTAAATAATCATGGAGTATTTTAAACCACCTATATGTATCTCAAATATTTTGTAATGAAAAACATCTTTCATAAACACAACTCCATAAAGAATTGCTTTGGGGTTGATCTTGACTGTGCTTTGTAACCCTGTTTTCAGAATATAAAGTATTTGAGGTTGACCTATCAAATTCTCAGTTTGATCTTGATTGCAATACACTGTTAAAATTCTTTGAGATGATCAAATAATTCTCTCCTATGAAGAAGATATCGATGTAATTATATATTGTTAAGAAGGTTATGTGTGATGTTGATCACAATTTAATTCTGATGTTGAATCCCTCCTTCAATATTTTCTTTTACTTCACATAAAGATTGTACTTAGGTTATTGAATAACCATTTTATTTCATAATCTCAAGCAATAAATATTTAGGGTTTGTTTCCTAACACTCTCCTAATCCAATATATCACAGATATATCATTTAGTCCAAGAGGAGTATCACCTCTCTAAAAATGAAGGGGGACCAATGTCCTTCCAAGGTTGTTGTTTCGGTCCTGACAGATTCAAGCGTCGACAAGGTCGAACAAAGCCATAACTTTGTATTCGAGTGGAGTTAAATGTTTTATTCAACAAATGTTTTAAGATGATTCAAATTGAACAATAGATTTAGAAACAATCATAACTTTGTTTAATGAAAATAGAAAATCAATCCGACAAAAATAAAACAATTCCTAAAAATGAAGAATGATTTTTGGGTTAAAACAAAACTTGTCTTTAATCATAAACGTAATAAAAAAATCCCAAAATAAATTTTTTCTTTCATCTGAAATACAAAGGAAGGAAAATTTTTGTAATCCACTCGACATGTAGTTGAATTAAAAGCTTTAAAATACCCTGAAACATGAAATTTTTTAAAACTTTTCACTAATATTGAAAGATTTGAAAGGTTAAATCTCCAAAAATGAATCGAGTATAATAAAACATAATTGCATTACTAAAAATAAATAAAAGTGGTACCCAAAATCTCTTGAAATTTTAGGGTGTGTTGAAACCTCAACACCTAGCTAGGAGTGTATTTTAACCACTGAATTCAAGATTAGCTATACATTTCCATTAGTATTTCAAGAATAAGAAGATATCCAAAAAAACAAAACAAATAAATTATATATGAATAAAAATGAAAAGTAGAAAAATGTATTATTTAATTACTATCCAAAACCTCACATTCATCATCCCAAAGAAAGCATTTCAGAAAAAGAAAAGCAAGAATTGTAACCTTCATGTAGAAAAATCTATAACAAAAATCTATACTCTTATGGTGATCCCAATAACAACATAAACACTATAAATAATTCTTATCACACACTTTATTAGAAACCAATTATCGTCCTCTAGAATTAGCCTCGAGGGCTTATTCTCATTAAAATATTATAAAGAGTTTACAAAATATCAACAATCAAAATCCCTTTACATGACTAGTAGATAACTTTTATAGATTTTCACTTCATAATTGTCTTGTGACTTCTTGGCTTCCTTTCTTGGAAGTTATGAACTTTTCAACATTCATGTTTTATTCCTTTTATTTTCATTTTAAAAGAATATTTTGTACCAAATTTGTCTTTTATTAAGATCATCTTGGACCATGTGCTTTGTGATATAAGTAGTCTAACCACACCTCATGTTGAGAAGAAATCCCTATGATGCACCTAAGAATTATTGTTCAAAAATGACTTCATTGGATACTAATTCCTTAGGCATGAGGGCCATACCTTTCTTGAGTGTACTAAGGAATGAATCAATAAAATTGATTTCCTTAAAAGGGTTTGCAATATGTTCTTTTATGGCCTCCTTAGAGATCCTATGATTGATTCCCATTGCAATCCCTTTTCTTGTAATCATCTCCTCTAGTTCATTCAAAACATCAATCATGGGTCGAGGTGAGTCCATGCCCCTGAGTGAAGGAAGGAGATATCTTTCTATTACCTTTTCCATGGTGAGGTGCAAGATTTTGTAGTTATTTACAAAGGTAATGATATCATTTTCAAGGGATGCGATTGAAAATTGATAGTTATCCAAAGTCACATAATTGCATTGGATTTATCTTTTGTTGATCCATGCTTAATT
>ML807939.1:88964-121094 GCA_009831015.1 Picea engelmannii
TTTTCAATACTTCCATGATCTCCCCTTTTGAACCATCCATCTTAGTATCCAACATAGATTCCATTGAATCCATCTTATTTTGTAGTTCATTTATGTCCCTACTCATTTCTTCACCTTCATCAAGAGTCCAAGTAGGATTTTCTAGAGGCTTATTTGGTGTAGAAGTTCCCTTTCTTGGTGGCATGTTGGCCAAGTATCACTTTTGAACCTTGATATTGAGGTGGTTTTGCTAGACAATATTTATTCTATTTTATCTCCCAAGTTTTTGCCCTTCTGGGTATGAAACTTTATTTTATGTAGTTCTCTAATACTTCTTCTGTACAATGCCACAGGTCTGATCAAAATTGGATGTGTCAAGTGGAATTTATGGTAACTTCCCCACAACTTGCCGAGTTTTGGCCTTTCCAAGAGATCTCACTTGTATAGCATGCCTCGCACAAAATAATTGATGTAAAATTATGAAACTTGCAACAGAAATACTATAGACTGTCCACAATCCAATGAAACCAGTCCCACTCAATTTGGATACTCTAGGAAGAATTTATGATTGTTTTACCTAGAACACCTTCTTGAGACTAGTCAATAGGACTAGTCAGATACCATATCTTACACAGGGTGTATCTACAAATTTAAGATGACCCATACACTAAAATTTTTACCATGGATACCTTACTAATTTATTTAAATAGCCTCTATATTTCAGGGTCTAAAACGTTACAGAAAAGTTTTTATATCGAAAAATCTGCAATGACTCAGTTCAGGATGATTCCCAAACCCTATCTTGTATAGGATGTATCTCCGAAAGTGTAAGGCCTCAAGAGTTTAATTTTGAACCCAACGTACCTTGATCTATCTAATAAATATCCTCCAAGCCGTTCCTTTTGAAACATTGTAGAAAAACATTTTTTTAGAAAAAATGCCAAGGTGTCTCAGATGTAGCAGCGAAACCCCAATACCTTGAGCTCTGATACCATATGTTAAGAACAAAATATCAATATAGCATAGAAAATCCTCAGAAAAAATACTCAACGCCTTGAAAAAGAGATAATTTCAGATAATAAGCCTCTTCGAGGGGGCAACCTTAAATGTTCAAGTACAAGATGATTCAAAATGAAAATGTCTCCTTGGTATATATAGGAGACTAGGAGGTATAATTACAACTAATGGCCTAAAGCCGACATAAATAAAATAACATTACTAATATAATATGCCCCAATTAAGGGGTAATGAGCCAATATTAGGGCTTAACATTCTTTTAACCTTCAATAGGATAAAGGTCAAAACCTTATCTTGAAAAAGCATCATCCAGGTCATGAATTGTCTCTTCAAGACTTTGAGCTTTTGGTTCCCAACGTTTAAGGAACTCTCTAATGAGAATCGTTAAAGAAGATATACTTCTTGACTTGCAAGAATGTTTGATCCAATCCCTTTGCTTTCTTCCCAAGGAAAACAAAAAACAACTATAGGCACACATCCTCATCTTGTACATTATCATAGTAAATGCATCTGGTAAACTCAACAATGTGTGCTACAACAAAACATGCATTACCATCGAATTTTGGTATGACATCCAAATAGTTTATCGGGCACTTGTTCAGATACCAGTCAATAGTTTTGACATCCAAGGCCTTGTATGCTTCATGAAAGTTCCACAAGGCCATGTTTCCATTATCTGGGATATCACTTCAGCAGAGTTGCCAGATGAGGATAATGCTCATAGAAAAATCACAAGGGAACTTCCCTCAAATGGAGTCACTAGGAAAGATCGAGGTAAAATCTTTGGGATCAAAGCTTGCCAAAGATTTTTTATGGATTGGAAGAGGATTCAAAATCCTGCCTGAAAACGACGCCAAAATGTTATCGCACAAATTGTAGGTTGGACAAAGCCCAACCCAATCCACAAAAATGCAAGAAATATGGGAGAGTCTACCCACTTTCACCTTAGATCAACCCTCCCCTCTCTTTAGTGAAGGATAAATCCTACACAAGGGGTGAATCCCAGTGACCCTAGGGTGATTGAGATGAAGGATGGAGAGGTAATGAAAGGAACCCCTTAGGTCAATTATGAAAGTTAAAAGAAGGCTTGGAAAGGAATCTCATGGTGAAGAATGGTTTCCAAAGGTCTTGAGTACCTGCACTCAAGTGTTAAAACTAACCGATACAAGAAAATTTATCGAAATACAAGCCAAGATATCAAAGGGATAAGCAAGTGAAGCTTTATGTCCTGAATTTCATAAATTAACAAGTATGGATATCAACAATAGAATGATTCACTAACTACAGAAATTACCATCAAAAGTATCAAAGAATTATTGGACAATCAAGTGATAAACATGTACGCAGTATTCCAATACTTAAGCATGGACTTTGATGGTAAGTTAGGGCTACTAGATGATGTTTTCATAATTCTATTAAGGTAGCCTTATTTCTGTAGCAAATTTTTTCTACAACAACAAAATCCAACCCTGGAAATCAACAAGTAAACCGTCAAAAAAATAAATAATGAACATATCCAAATGCCTCAAGTATTAAGGTGACACTTACCACAATACCTGATTTTTACCTCATGGAGAAAAACCCAATGTATTTCGAGAGAAAGCTTGTGTGATGAATGCCATCATGATGAACTAAAAAGCGTGGTGGTGAAGTGGGTCACCATCCATGTATGTGGACATTGTTGGTCGATCCATCTCTCGGTACTCCATGTCTTCAACATGAGGGACTTGAGACATAATCTCCTCAGTTATCCCTAGGAAATGGGGATAACAAGACCAATAATGGAATGTCACTTGGCCCTTTTTTAAATTGTCTGAGCTTTTTTAGAACTAGCAAGTTTAAGAGTTGTGCATAATACAATATACTATAACCTATTAATTTTACAAGCAACTACAAATGTTTATAGTAAAACTAGTGTAGCTCCATTTTAACTCTATATCTATCATATGCAAAGAGGGATCAAGTCCCTCAAGGAAACAACTTCTTTTAAATTGAAAAAACTTGAGGAAATGTTTGCGCCATGAGGATTTGATCCTTCTTGACGCATGATAGATCTGAAATTAAGATGAATCTATGCTAGTTTATTTTTCAATACTCGTCAATATGTCAAATGTAGAGAGAGGTGCATAAATGTCTAAATGTTGAAGTAAATGGTTGCAACCTGCTTTCATGTTTTATCATTGTTTTGTTCTCTACTTCTTCCCTTTTCATTGCTTGTGATTTCTAAGTTTAGAGAACCCAAGACCCATTGTGTTCTGCAATCCGCTTGCTTGGGTTTTCTTCCGGAAAGCACCAATGAGAAATGTTTCCAACATCATAATATTATCTTTGACATCGTGATAATTTCGGTTTTTAGAGGACGAATGATATTATCCAAAATTTTCCCGACATTTTTGTATTTTTAAAATTTTGCTAAGATTTTCCAATATTTTCCCCAATGTTTCCAATATTTTATTTTCCTAACCCTAGATGATATTTTCGCCGACACGATATCAGTAACACTTCTAGTGAGTCCCAATCACATTTGAAAGCAATTAAACCAAATCCTTTAACCTCTTCCAAGTAGTAGAAGATGGTTCCAAAATTCTAATGGACAGTTGTGAGACCCCATCTATCAGGATATATACACATGGAAAGGATATAGACACATGGAAATGCTTATAAGTAATGGTGTTCAAATTCATTGATGTCAGAAAATATATTTTTCCCTCGCATATTGAAGGGTCAAAAATGTTCATAGTAATCAGTGGGTTGCTTAACAATACAACACACTAAAGAAAATGCCATATTTTCAACTCAAATAAATTGCATTGAACATAAATCAATGGAAAATAATCCACTGCACAAGAAGGCCACAAACTAGGAACCCAAATCATAATATAATAACCTATTATTATCAAACTTAACATTCTTAATACTTTTACAGAAGAAAAACAAATAAAACTAAACTGCATTTTCCAATCCTTGTTAACCACCCTAGGAAAGCAGAATGTTGTATCTTATGCTAGATTGTACAACTTACAGCCAGCAAAGATCTTCTAGCCACTACATTTTACAAATTAGAGACTCCCTCCCTTAAGAGGAATGGAAGCTAGTTTACCTCCAATTATAAATATAAGCCCCACATACCAAAAGTTTGTACTTTTCCATTCGATTCCATGACATGTAATGAAAATATGTACCATTCCATTTTATTTCCTAACATGAAAATAATTTTTTCCACTCTTGAAGATGTAGTTATGGGCTGCCATCCCTCTCCCACCTCTGGCACAACTTTACAATCTTTATCATTATCTTCAAACATCAAAGGTTTGACATCCCAACCTAGCTTGTTAATAAATTATTCATGCCTAATTTCTTCTCAGCAGTTAATCTTCTTGGAAATTTGATATCAAACTTGATTCTTAGGTTTCCCTTCTCTCCAAGTTCCTTTGTGAGGGGCATTCCCTCATTGGGAACTACTTTCTCATAACCAGGTTGTGTCACATTATTGATTGGAATATTCAGGTTTTTTCCATCTAGAGTGGTCAAATTAATCGTGTAACCTATGAGAGCTTCATTGAGAGATATCTTTTGTGTAACAACTAGATCATTCCCATCCCTCTTGTATACATTATGTGGCTTCTCATCAACAACAAAGATAAGGTATGTAGCTTCAATACATATTATAGGAAATGGTTTGAATCATCATTAGAATAAAGCTAAAAATAAATAAGTAGATAGGCTTCCAAGAATGTACAGAATAGGACATTCTAAGGAGGTATTCGAAGTTTGCACATAAATACCACATCATTTCTAAAAGAGGGATGGGGTGAAGCAAAGTCTAAAATGTTCTTGTAAAATTAGCAAATGATTCAAAAATTGACGTTAGAGATAAAATAGAACCGAACCCTTCTTAAATAGATTTATGCATTAAATTTATACTCGACGACATGCAGTCAAGACTTTGAAACTGAGAGTAGAAATCCATACAAATATGGGGAAAATGAAAGAAAACATAAAACTAATGATCTTTTGAAGATTTCTGGAGAAGTTGTTGACTATATATTAAATTACTAATGGGCAAGACAAATGTTATATGTAAGGTTAATCCTATAGTAAATACATTATGTATATATAGAGATCATCAATCAGTAGAAAACATATACACACATGTTTTTAATTCAAATGTTACCGGCATTTTTTGGGAATTCCAGAGCCATTGTCACCTCACCATCCTTCTTTTCACGTCAGGCCAACACTCCTCTTCATCAAGGGGGTTTCCCTGGATTAATATTGCTAGGAATTATGGAAAGGAAGCTCATATGCTATGTGTAAGGCTAATCCTACAATAAATACATTAAGTATATGTAGAGATCATCAATCAATAGAAAAGGAATATGCATATGTTTTTTATTCAAATGTTAATAGAATTTTTGGGGATTTGTGGAGCCACTATCACATCACCATCCCTCTTTCCACGTCAGGCCAACTCTCCTCCAGATCAAGGGGTTTTCATTGGATTAACATTTCTAGGATGGAGTGAAGTCTAGGAAAAATGGGTTTGGTAATATTTAAGGTAATAAAGAAAGTGGTTGGAGGTCGAGAGATCATTGTCTTTTCATTGGGAATAGGAGTCAAGCCACACTTTGAGTTTGGACTTAGATAGCCAAGAAGAGTGAATATTTGAAACCCTAAGGTTATAGAATCATAGGATTAGGATCAAATCTTGAAAGAAAAACAGACGTTAAGTGCAAAGACTTATGGACCTTAGGTATAGTTTTCCTTATTCTAGGATGTCTAATTCAAGATCTGAGTGAACTAGATCAAAACCCTAATGTGAAAAGACTTGTGTACCCTAGTATCTTGAAGTAGATAAAGACCAACCCTGAGGGGAAAAGACTTATGATCCCTAGAACTAGGTCTTTAAATGCCTCAACAAATTAGGATGAATGAAAAAAGGGAGGGGGATAAAGACTCTTGATCCCTCATTAGGGTTTCTAGCAAAATTAATCCAAGGAGATAAAGACAACATGCAACTATTACATCTTTAAGAGATAATTCACCAAAATATTCCAAGAACAAGAATTTAAAATTGAAGAAGATGGCACTGGAAGATTTGGGAGCTTTATATAGATCTGCTCTTCATCTTCACCATCAGCGAAGTATCAAATTAAAAAATGTTGGAAAACATAGATTATCCTTAGAAGTAAGGCGTTCCATACGTAAAGTCTACACTAGGAATACCCGGTCTTGCATCATGGCCATGAAATGAATCGATTTCCCAAGTGCGCAAGAGTTTTTTTGTCTCAAACAATATGTCCTCAATTTGTAATCAGAAACAAAAATAGGGTAGGGGAAGAAATGTTATGTTTCTCAACGTGTGTGACATAAAATATGTTTTTTATTGGATTAGTCTTCCAAAGTAGCATTTCCAAACAATTGTTCTTCTTTCTCTTTGATTGTCCTTCCTTGCCATGACAAGTTGACCTATAATTCCTTTTATTATCCCCTTGTAAAATCTTTTGTTCTACAGTGTCCTTACAAATTAATCTTCACACGATGACCTCAGCTTGTCCAAACTGATGTGCTCTATCCGTGGCTTATAAATCCAAGGTTGGATTCCAATCACTTTCATAAAATATGATAGTATCAACTATTGTCAAACTAATTCTGAAATTTTTTAGAATCCATTAACAATTTTGCAACATCAACATGTCTCAAAGGAGGTGATGATCCAAATATCCTATGTGAAAGATCAAAGACCGGATTCCTCATAATCCACTCATTCTAAAGTAGAATTTACATTCTTGAACATAATTGTCACACTCATTTCCCAAATTCCAAAGTGGTGGGTAACATTGTCAATGCCAAAACTTTTAGCTCTTCAAAGTTGTCAACCTTTCGCATCAACTATTGCATTGTCCTATCCCACTTCTCCCATTATTACCCTCAAGGAAATGGTATTTCTAAGTCTAGTAACAAAATTTGATGACCATTATAAAGAAGACAGTGGGGGGGAATAAGAAAAGTTTGGATAGAAAGACAATGTATGCTCTATGGGCTTGTTACCCTGACAAGTGAAAACTTCAGAGGTACCCTCATAAGGTGTCATGTTTTTGTTCTACATGAGCTATATTTCTCATCTTCTCTAGACTTAGACATTTCTTCTTATTATCTCCATCAGATCTATGACCATGATAGCTCAACTTTGGTATAGCTCACCCTCCTCCCTCACTCCTCAGATAAAATATGCACTATGGATGGTACAATATGGTTTCAATATGATCTATCTTGATATTCCATGTATCGATCTCCATTTGGATGTGTATAACTTCCTAGTTAGTTATGAAAGTGGTAAACGCTAAATAAAATCTCATAGCATCTCGTAACATGCATAGTTTTATTATTTGACTCATTGTACCTTGGGGACCATATTTTTCCTTTAGAAGTGCATCATTCCTTGTGTCAATTTGTATTACTCGGTACTTAGCCAAGATAGTGTTGTCCACATCCTAACCATACTAGACATTTTCCACATTCCCTATCACATTTCATTCCTTTCATATAAAAATCTATCACGATCATCTATGACTTCTCAAAGGTTAAAATAAAGTTCTAAATGATCAAAATCCTAAATTAGTAAAGCCAAAAAATTCTAGAGGTGAAGAGAATTAAAGTAAAAATCCAAAAATATAAATCTTGAGCAATGCCACCTCGCTATGAGGCCAATGCCCCTTGTCCCTAGCTTGTTTATGAATATATAAAGAAAAAGGGAACTTTTTTGATAAATTGAACACAAAGAAAAAATCATAAAGGGGTAGTAAGAGACAGTTTCGAGGATAGGTAAATCAATGCTAAGCTCCCTCTTGAAGGATATTGTATAAAAAAATATTAGCTCACGAAATCTAGATGAACAAGTAAAAATACCTATGCATATAAAAGACTTTGAGGGTCATCAGATGAAATTTTTCCCTTCCCTTTTCCATCAATAATCATCTTTTCACCTATCTTTCACCTAGGTACTTGAGAAATATTTGTTTTTCTACGATTTGGTACAAGTATAAGGGTTAATGTTGTTCCCCTTGGTAAAAGGGTAAACTTAGTTAAATACTAAAACTAACCCTTATCTGTTATGTTGTGTTAAGAGATATCACAAGGTGTTATCATCTAATGGCTTGCTAAGAAGCTAGACCCACCACTTCAAGTGTGTACCTTGCATTGGGATACATGTACCATGCCTTTATATTTGTGACACCACATTGGAATTCATGATTTTGCAATGGTATCCCTGTACTCATATTTGATCATATCTATAAACATTGGGATCTGTGCCTTTTTACTTAGGATCTGTGTATTGCATTGGAATACATGTCACCATATTGGGATGACAGTGCACCAGGCCGTGCCAGGGATGCCATGTCATCACACTTGCCACATGGACCACTCAAATTTATTCACCTTGCTCAGTTGGTCAATTGGACATCGTACTCACAATCATGCATTGGTGGTTACATGTGGTTAGATTGACCATCGGATGATGTGGAATTGATCACCATTATTTACTTGAAGAGTTCCCACCTAGAGGAGGCCACACGTGGCACTTGCATTGGATTTTTGACTTGGATATCCCACACATGTGGGAGTGATGTCATGCTTTTGAGATGGTTATTTCTTGTTTGGACCATTCCTCACATTTTGGGAGTTGGTTAGAGGTACGTTGGATTCCTTGGAGCATGTTTGACTCATATTTTCCCCCCTTTATGGGATGTTGGCACAAATTTTAAGGGGGGCATCTCTCCTATCTCTCTTCAACCCTCTCTAGCCCACACATGTGACATTATTTGATGTATTTGGACCATTTGAGAGGGGCACTCTTGTCTTGGAAGGTTTTGTGGGATATTTTATCTCATTCATTGTACATATCCCATGGTTTTGACTGGGCCAATGGATTTTAGCTCATGGTACTAGAACATTGTATCGATCATTGTATTGAGGAGGCTCATTAGCTATAAAAGGAGGAAACCTCTCTCATTTTATTTATTGAAGATTAATGGGAAAATTGTCTTAAAGAGTTCTCGTGCATCTAGATTTATTCTAAGTGAATGTTTAACTATTTTTCAAGGGTTTGATAGAAATTTTTTCTAGTTTGTTGGAGAGAAAATCTACTACAAGGCCAAAGAAGGTTGACATGCTCTACTTGAAAGGGTAACTCAAGTTATAGTATTATTTCTTTCCCCATTTGACCATTGAAGAATTGTTCCATTGCATTAAGGTAGGACGTCCTAGGGATATTCCATTTTTCCTTGGCCAACCTTTGAGATCACCTTGTTAGTACTTGGAGAGGCTTCTTAATGAACCAATCCCCCCATCCAATCTTGAAGAGAACATTCCAACTCTAGACAAAGTTTGAGGGGAAATCCTTTGGGTGCCATCAACATTTTCTTATCTTTATCCCTAAATCTTCACCTAGATTTGGTGTATAGGCCCCATTTACCTCTTGAGGCACTAGTCTATCCTTGTCTTCAACCACCCAAAAAACCAAAATTATCTTTTCCCTTTTGTTCTTTTGCAATATAGGGTTTGTATCATCCTAATTTTATGGTCTAGATTGCTTCAGCTTCAATGGTATATCTAATTATTTACTCATGCTATCTTGTTCTTAAAGAATATCTTTGTGGTTGGCATTTGGTAAGATTTGGATTTTCTTTCATTGTCCATCTTTCTTGATCTAACCCTTGCACATTGAGGAATCCTTGAAGAGAATAGAATTCAATTATTGTTGTGGATGTCCTAGATATCATTCCTTGGAGCACATGGTATTAACTAGATATTTAATTCTTGCAAATTTGAATTATGGTCAATGATTATCACACCTCTACATTACCAATGATGATTTAATAAGCACAACAAATTTGGTTTATTGTTGTCTCATGTCTAGTTAATTTATTGAATACATGTGTGAATGAGGGTTAGAATTTATCATTTATCTCACCATTTTTGTACAAAATTATGAATGTCTCTTTCTCCAAACTATCCTAGGTAACAAATCGATGTGCTAAAGGATCAAATGAACTCCTAAAGGAGAAAAATGATACCCCTTCTAATCATTTTTTAAAGCTCTTATTATTGTTTAAAAATTGAAGAAATTAAGTGCAATTTTGAGTATTGTTACAGGGATTATTCTTGCAATGATTTAGTATGTTCTTGCTTCAAATAATACTAAGAATCAAACCAATGCCAAATAATTACATCAATGACCTTACAAAACCATAGATCATTATTTCATTTGAGCACTGCACCAAGGGTTTCTAAAATATCCAAATCTGTGAAGAGAAATTGTATTGTGAGGATGGTATGAAATCTTTTCCTTCAAAAAATTTAGGGCACTTTGAATATACAAATCGATGAAACAAAGGTGCCAACTGTTAATTTCTTTTAAACACATCAAACATAAATTAATTGCCAATAATTTTACTTTACCCTCAAATTATTCTAGCAAATATAATTTTTGAAAATTATGCAAATAATTTACAACTGGTTATTTAACTAAAATGAATAGTAGAAGTATTTAGAAACCAAGCACATAAAATAGGAAAACACCAGAAACACCCTAGAAACCCCAGTGTGGGGTAAACCAACAAAGGATAGGCTTTATTCGCTTCAAATAAATTGATTTACAACAAGAAATTTCTTACAGAAATTTGTTCTTCTCTGGTAGTTGTATGGCTTGCTATCCCCATTTTGTGGATAACTAAGGAGATTATGTCTCGAGGCCCTCATGTTGTAGATATGGAATTTTGAGAGACTACGTGACCAACAATATCCTTTTGCACATATGGAGACCCCTTCACCACCACAGATGGTCGCAGATTTCTAGATGGCATCCACCACATCAGATGGATTCCAGAAGGCAGTGGGCCTTTCTCCATGAGGTACAATTCAGTATTATGGTAAGCATCAATTCCATATTTTATCCATTTGAGCATGTTGTAACTTATATTGCTCTATATTTCATGATATATGCTTGGACATTATGCCATTTTCCATGCTTCACCTTGGTGGTTAACATTGTGCCCTAGTAAGTGGTATTCCTTGGGGATGGGTTTGCTACTAGGAACTCCCTTGAATATCCATCGTATCATTCCCAAACATACTTACCAATTTCCATCACTATTCCCCCTCATTTCCTTATCTCTTGGGATTTTAGGGTGTATTAACCCAAGAAGGGGTTGTCCCTCATTCTATGGGAAGAAGGGGCTAAAGGCCTAGAGGTATTGATGTTGGGTAAAAGATAAAATCCTATGTATGAAACTTATAGATGTGCTTCACTCAAGGATCACCCAAGAAAGCAATGAAACACTTATCTTTGAGTAAATGGGGACCCAAAATGAAATATGTTTTAAATGATCAAAAGTTTAGTTGAAGGATAGGAGGTATCATCATGAGCCATCCTATCATGTCCATGAATATCTAGTGGTATGGCATTACCATCATCTAGTCACCAAGCCAAGATAATGGCTCTCAATTGCATGGCTAAGAGAAAGGGAGTATCATCATCAACCGACCTTCTCATTTCCACTAGGTTTTTGCGGGTTATATTTCCATTATCTAGACACCATGCCAGGGCAGTGGCCTTTAATATTTCCTTAAAATTATGAAAGAATAAAAGAATGGCAAATAACGGGCTTGGAAAAAGTGCATTGCAGATGAAGGTACCACACACCCTCTACAAAGGAACCCATGAATGAGACACTGCGACCTCTTGTATGTCATGAGCCCTATGCCCAATGATTCTTGACCCCAACCACCTCATCCACTTTACATGGCTTAGAGAGGGATCTCTTTGAAACTTTCCTTGACCTATGGAAAGATCTACCCAATAGGACACCTCATCAACCCTCCCATATTCAAGCTTGACAAGTCGCATAATGTCTTTGAGAAATTAACTGTTTGAAATAGTGATATTTGATGCACATGCTTAGGTGGGTCATTTATTAATTGGATTCACTTATCATGGTGTTATGAATTGATATCCTTGGAGGGAATGATTATTTGTCTTTGCAAGACCTAGTTGGTGGACAATTTTGGAAGAATAAGCCTAGCTTGGGCTTCCTTGGGGTTGCAAGCCCATAGGTTGGATTCCATGGGTCCACATGCTGGATCACAGAGATGAAGATTTGGAGACATATACGATGATGAGGAAGACCTATCCCACCCCTCATGTGTCAAATGATTTGCCTAGAAGATGAAAAATGTCACCCTTAGAGGCTTGACGTCTTCTTGGGGGCTAGGGCTTGGTGGTGAGACATGGATGAATGGACGTTTGGGTGAAGGAAGGCCTTGATCATGGGAAAGAAGACATGGATTGAAGACATGTGGCATTTAGAGGCCTAGTCGTGATGCAAATACCCCAACGACTTGATCAAGAAGACAAAATGTCCCCTAAAGGGAAGACGTCACACCCATTTTAGGGTTTTATTTGTGAAAAAGTGAAATTTAAATAAATTTGTTTAATATTACTTTGTTAAGGGGGCAATATTAGGGTTGTTGACCCCTGGTCTTGTGGTTTACCCCTAAATATGTGGACACGTCACCTTGGTGACATTTTGTATAAATAAGAGATGATAAGATCTCATTTGAACATAACTCTCCCTCTTGTGAGAGGACTTGATCTGAAATTTTCACTATCTTTGGCTATCTATCTCTTTCATGCTCTTGTTTATGGCTATCTATTGATGAATGGTTGGTGGAAGTCTAGCACTATCCTTGAAAGGCTTGTCTTTTTCTCTTATGGTGTATTGTCTTAGCATTTTCTTGGAATTGGTATGGTATTTCACTTTCATGCTATCACTTGTTTCAATTTGAGGTTATTGTGCTAAGAACTAAGTGGGAAGTAGAAGGATTTACACCCCCACTCTAGTATTCACCATTTTTATGCTCAAGATTGTTGATATTGCAAGGGTTTGGTTGAGGAGGTAAGAGGATTTACACCCCTCATCTTCAAACCCTATATAGAGGTACTTGCCTTGGGGAGTAAGAGGGTTTACACCCCCAAGGATTTAGTAACCCTATATCTTTCTAATTGGCTCCATTATCCCTTCTTTAAAGGCACTAGTCACTTATTTGCTTTATTGGAGATATAAAATGTTTGCCTTGGGAATCGTGATTTTTGCAAATTATAAGTCTAGATCTTTTGGAAATTTGTTTTGATGCTTTCAGGAGTCTTACCTCCCTTGGGCGTCCTCTTTTACCCAAAAATAAAATTGTTGTACTAACTTTCTTTCTACATCCATAAAGTTGTAAAAAGTTACTAACCCTAGGGGCTAATATCTCACTAACCAACCCCTAACTTTCCTCCAAAATTTAGCCACTAAGTCTCCTAGATAGGGTGCACATTTTGGGCCACCTAGCACTAACATTTGACCACTAACTTTGACGATAATTTAACTAGTTAGCTACAGCCATAGGTCTGCAATTTTTTGCAAAAAAATAGACTTGTGACAACCCTAAACCATTGACCAATCCCTAGCCTAAAACCTAGATATTTTCCAACCTAACTCACCTACTAACTAGCTAATCAATATAACATATTAAAAGTGGCTTTAGTGTAACATTTATCGCTGATTTACTAACTTGTATGTTGTTGAATTTTAGGGACAACAAGCTTAACTTGCTGATCCATTTCTATACTTGGTTGGAAAAGTGTCTTTTCTTGTGTCTCGGGAAAGTACAGGTGCACCGACAACTATCTCTTTACTTGGTATCCATTTCCCTCTCTTCACTTACTTTTCTCAACTAATTATTTCTTCCATCACTTGACCTTCCGGTGGAATTATCCATACACTTCCCTTTATCCATATCATTCCCCTTAGGGTCATCAACATCACCTCCCTAGAGTGACCTAGTCACCCTTGAAGTGCGGGACCTACATCGAGGTGAAATTGGGTGTAGTGTTCCTTAGTTGTAGCACTTTCCTTTTTGGTTGGGTCGGGATTTTTCCAAACCAACAACTTGTGCTATAACATGGCCCAACCAAATTTGTTGTATGGCTTGGATAAATTTGCCCAACACAATCGGCCCTTGCTCAGCCCAAAAGTACAACCTACACAAATTATCCCAGTACAACCACATAATCATCTTGTGCGACCTGGGTTAATTTGACCCTCTTGATAGTGTGTTGTACAACCCTATTTCCTTGTTGTGTATGGCCTGCAATTAGCATGTTTTCTTGTTGTTGATGTGTTTGTTGGACGACATGTTCTTTACCTGCAAAATCACCTCAGTCAAATCCCCCTTCTCTCTCAGTTGTTCACTTTCCCTCTTTCTCAACTAAGTGCCCTCCTTTCATCAAGGCCTTCATGAGAATGTCTGCCACCTGCTCTCTTGTAGGAACATACAATAGCTTCACTGTGCCTTTTTGCGCACAGTCCCTGATGAAGTGAAATATGATCTCTATGTGTTTGGATTTGTCATGACACACAGGATTATCAAAGTACTTGATGCAACTCTGATTATCACAATGAATGACAATCACATCCAACTATTGTCCAAACAAACCAATGAGCAGTTTACAAATCCAAATGGCCTCACATGCTCTAAACTAACTTCCATGTACTTTGCCTCAGCGGATCTCAATGCCATTGACTTCTACTTCATATTGAACCAGAAAACAACTCCTAATCCCAAGCTAAAACAACAACCTGAAGTACTCTTCCTATCCACCATGTTGACTTCCCAATTAGCATCTGTAAAACATGTCAGATTCACCCCATATCCCTGGATATAACTCAAACCATAGTCGATCATGCCATGAAAATATCTCAGAACATGCTTCACTACCACCCAGTGTAACCTCCTCGACTCAACAGTAAACTAACTAAGTGTGTTAACAACAAAGAATATATATGTTCTAGTGTTGAACAGATACATCAGAGAGACAATCAAATGCATGTAAAGTGTAGAGTACACTGCCTCTGATATGAAAGCAACAATCTTCTTCTAGTTGGTCACCATGGGCATAGACATAGGCCTACAGTCCAACATACCGAATCTCTTTAGAATCTCATGTTACCCCCTCACACTAGGGGTAACTATGGATATCATGTCTCAAGTCTCACAAGTAGTAGACATGAAGTGTCAAGAGCCATATTCACTAGCATAGCGTTGTAGAGCCCCTCTTATTCATTAATGATCCATCATATGTCACCAACAACAAAGAAGCGTCCATCGCATCGTCCTGGCAAGGAAGGTAGGTCTTGCTCCATGAGGTAATGAGTTTGGTATCATGGTAAGTTTCACTCTAATTTCAATATAATAATTGAAGCATTTGAATATCTTGCAAAGAATCCTTCTTGATTATAGAAAGTTTGCTTGGAATTTATACTCTTTGCCTTATTTAACATTGGTGGGTGTCATTCTGTCCTAGTAAGTTGGTCACCCTTGGGAATTGGGTGCTACTGGTGGTTTCTTTGAACAGTCATCATCCACTCCCAATCATACTTATCACTTTCCATGCTTCTTTCCTTCTGTCTCCTTATCTTTTGGGATTTTCAAGTGTACTGACACAAGAAGGGATTGTAACTCATTTCATGGGAAGAAGGGGCTAAAGGCCTAGAGGGGAAAGTAGACGGAAAATGATAAAAGCCAAATCATAAACCTTCCAGATGCTCTCCCAATAGGTCTTGAGAAAAAATGAAGCGTTATCTCTTAAAACCATAAAACCTGCAAAAGTGAAGTTCACATATATAGTCGTCCCACTTGTTGAGGGATCTACACAAGTGCATTACAACCTATGCTTTACCCTTATGCCACTATGTGTACCTCTCCCTTAAAGTGACATTGTTGTACTTCCTCCCAAGTTTTATGTTACACATTTGGAGTACCCAATTGTTCTGGACTTTAATTAATTAACGGAAAATAAATGGGCTTGAAAAAATGTTGCATCGTGGATTAAGGGAATCACACCCTCTACAAACGAACCCATAAATGAGACAATATGAACCCTTATATGTCATGAAACCCATTCCCAAAATTATTACCCCCATCCACTCATCTTATTTACATGACTTGTATGGGTTTCTCTTGGAAAACACCCTTGACTTGAGGACTGACTGGCCCAATAGGATGCCTTGACACCCCTCCCACACCTAAATTTGACAAATTGTATAATGTCTTTGAGCATTTGTTTAGTTTAAAAAGGGGGGTTTTATGGACATTTTCAGGTGGTTTTATTATTAGATGTGGCTTACAATGATCCTGTGAATTATGGACCCTTGGAGGGTGTATCTATTTGTTTTTTTCAAGACCTTTCCCGGTGGACAGGTATTCATGAGGAGATGACTTGTTCAGACCTTCATGAGGGATTTAAATCACAAGGATGGATTCAGAGCCCCACATATACGATAGGATCGTGATGACTTGTTGCATAGTGAAGAAGGAGGTAGTTTCCTTTGGAGGCACTCTGGAAAGGCACAAATGAATATTTCTCGTCATCCCACACTTGGACATTGGCCTTTTGAGGGATAGACATCACCTACATAGCCTATGTCATCAATCTGATGAGATAGGGTTTTGTGGAGATGGATTGAGGGTGAAGGATGGACACTTGACATATTTTATGGTAGTTGGAGACATCTTGAGGCTTTTGAAGCCCTAGAGCTACACTCCTCTACCCCAATGACCTTCATGTGGATATCTATGTCACCCTGGAAGGGAATGACATCACCCTTTGCAGGGAATTTTGTAATAAATTGAATTCATTTTAAATTTTAATGAGAAAACTGAGTAGGCTCAAAACTGTGAAAATACACAACTTTTGGATAATAAGGCCATGATTTCCCATATAAATATGGTTGGCCAAATTCATTTTATCATTATAAATATCCTCACTTAGGGAGAGGACTGAAATTTGTGCCCTTTTGGGGAGTCATTGGCTAAAATTATGATGCACACCTCTTGGAGACTTGGTTTAATGCTTCTTGGATCATTTTTTGGTGAAGTGTATTGCAAATATAGGGTTTGATGCTTGATTATTCTTGGTGAAGTAAGTAAAATATGAACTTTATTTTCATGCTTTGAATGGTTATGGTATATTTTACTTGTTCACATTGAATATTATGAAATTGTTTGCTAAGAAACCCTAGGAGAAGGCACATAAGGTGCTTCTTCCTTCTCTAGCTCTTTCCACTTGTTAAATTGTCAAGAAAATCTTTGACTAGATTAGGTTCCTAAAGCCCTAAAAGTTCTATCACTTTAGGAATCCTATTTTAGTATCTTGTTCATATTATATTTCAAATTTCCAAGGAGAAGAGTAATTCGCTAGAGCACAAAAGAGCTTGCACTCTAGACAAAAATCCATGTTTGAGACTTAAAGCTTGAGGCCTTGAAGTACCGACACCTCAAGACTTTATTTCTCCTTCCTTAGACGATTATTATCATTTATTTCTCCAAGTTATTTTGTGTCGAGAGTCGAGAGACAAATTGACTACCATATCCACGTAGAGCCCCTCATATTCATTGATGCACCATCAAGTGTCACCAACAACAGAGCAGTGTCCATCGAACTGGCCTGGCCCCAAAGGACAACAGGTATTGATCCATGAGGTAATGAGTTTGGTATCATGTTAAGTGTCACTCCAATAATCGAATCATTTGATATTTTTCAAAGAATCTTTCTTTATTACAGAACGTTTGCTTGGAATTTATACTTTTTTCCTTATTTAACCTTGGTGGGTGTCATTATGTCCTAGTAAGTTGGTCATCCTCGATAATAGGGTGCTACCGATGGTTTCCTTGAAGAATCATCAACCACTCCCCATCATACTTATGAATTTCCACACTTCTTTCCTTTCATCTCCTTATATTTTGGGATTTCCAGCTGTACTAACCCAAGAAGGGATTGTACCTCATTTCATGGGTAGAAGGGGATAAAGGCCCAAAGGGGAAAGTAGTTGGAAAAAGATAAAATCCAAATCATAAACCTTCCAATTTCTCACCTAAGAGGTCTTGAGAAATAATGAAGCGTTATCTCTTAAAAGCATAAGCCCTGCAAAATTGAAGTTCACATATATAGACATCCCACTGGTTGAGGGATCTACAAAAGTGTGTTACAACCTATGCTTTACCTCTATGGCACTCTATGTATCTCTGCCTTCAAGTGACATTGTGATACTTTATCCCAAGTTTAATGTTACCCATTTGGAGTACCCAATTGTTTTGTACTTTAATTAATTAACAACAAATAAATGGGCTTGGAAAAATTTTGCATCGCGGACGAAGGGTGGAATACCCTCTACAAAAGCACCCATAAATGAGACAATATGAACCCTTTAATTTCATGAACCCCATGCCCAAAAGTCTTACTCCCATCCACTTCATACTCTTTACTTAGATGGGTTTCTCTTAGAAAATACCCTTGACTTGAGGACTGACTGTCCCAATAGGATTCCTTGACACCCCTCCCACACCTAAAATTAACAAATTGTATAACGTCTTTGAGCATTTGTTTAGTTTGAAAAGGGGGGTTTTATGGACATGTTCGAGTGGTTTGATTATTAGATGTGGCTTACTTGGCATGATCATATGACTTATGGACCCTTGGAGGGCGTATCTTCTTGTTTTTTGTAATACCTTTCCCGATGGACAGGTATTCATGACAAGATGACTTATTTGTACCTTCATGAGGGATTTGGAGTCCAGGGATGGATATAGAGCCCCACATCTGGGGTAGGATCATGACGAATTGTTTCACAATGAAGAAGGAGGTCATCGCCTTTGGAGAAACTCTGGAAAGGCCTAGATGAAGAGTTCCCATCATCCCACACTTGGGCATTGCACTTTTGAGGGCTAAACATCACCTACCTAGCCTATGACATCACTTCAATGAGATAGGTGTTTGTGGAGCTGGATTGAGGGTGAAGGATGGACACTTGGCATCTTTTATGGCAGTTAGAGACATCCTAAGGATTTTGAAGGCCAAACGCTACACTCCTCTACCCCAACGACCTTCATATGGAGCTTTGTGTCACCCTAGAAGGGAATGATGTCACCCTTTGAGGGGAATTTTGTAAGAAATTGAATTCATTTTAAATTTTAATGAGTAAACTGAGCAGTAGGCTCAAAAATGTGAAAATACAACTTTTGGATAATAAGGCCGGATTTCCCATACAAATATGGCTAGCCAAATTCATATTATCATCAAAACTCTCCTCACTTAGAGAAAGCACTGAAATTTGCGCCCTTTTTGGGAGTTATTCATTGAAATTATGATGTGCACCTCTTGGAGACTTGTTTTAATTCTTCTTGGATCATTTTTTGGTGAAGTGTCTTGCAAATATAGGGTTTGATGCTTGATTATTCTTGGTGAAGTAAGTAAAATATGCATTTTCTTTTCATGCTTTGAATGGTTATGGTATATTTTACTTTTTCACATTGAAGATTATGAAATGTATGGCTAAGAAACCTTAGGAGAAGGGACATAAGGTGCTTTGTCCTTCTCTAGCGCTTTCCACTTGTTAAATTGTCAAGAAAATATTTCACTAGATTATGTTCCTAAAGACCTAAAAGTGCTAGAACTTTAGGAATCACACTTTAGTAGTTTGTTCATATTATATTTCAAGTGTCCAAGGAGAAGAGGAATTCGCTAGAGCCCAAAAGAGCTTGCACTCTAGCCAAAATTCCATCTTTGAGACTTAAAACTTGAGGCCTTGAAGTGCCAACACCTCAATACTTTATTTATCCTTCCTTATACCATTATTATCATTTATTTCTCCAAGTTATTTGTTGTTGTTGTAATTGACTCCATAATCCCAAAAGGCATCGATTTCTACTTGCTCTTGTGAAGGATTGATCAAACAACTTTATTACTCTCCTCTATCAATCTTTTACCAAATAAATCTAACCCTAAATTAGTCTAACTTACTAACTTTGTGGTTGATTTTACAAAACTTTGTTTCATCCTTACTAACTGCTGCAATTTTCTGCATACACTAACATAATTTCTAGCTAACCATACCAGAATTTGCTTGTGACAATTGGTAATCATTCTACATAGTGAATGTTGATTTTTCATTGTCTTTTCAAGCATTTCTGAAGTGTTTTTATTGTAGTTGTTACAAATAATCAATTGTTGTTGTAAAGTTTACTATTGCTACAATTTTGTATCAACTAGCTTATTATTACTTTGTCTCGTCTCCTAAGGATTAAATATCAATTTTGTATTTGATCAAAACGTTACGACCCCGGGAAGTTAATGTACTAACTTACCCCAATGGGTCCCACATGAATTTTGGCACTTCATCTCCTAGGGTTAGGTTTTTGGATGTCTAGGTTTTTGGCATTCATGTTTATCATAAAAAGGCCTTCAGAGCCTCATTGTAAACATCTTGTTGCGAATGAGCATAGCCATCACATCTCTTCTCAGAGATAAAGCTACCACCATTCTAGCAAGTCTTGCACTCTGTATTTTTATAGTCTCTATACATTTCTTTCATTAATAGAAATCATGTATTGTTGTATCTCTCTATTTTTGGCGATTTTTATGAGTATTTCATTGTAATATCTCTAATTTTATTTCGTTCGAAAAATAATATGGATCACCATGGGTGTTTACATAGGCCTGTAGTCCTCCATATAAAATTTATTCAAAATGTCTGCAACATACTTTCCCTGTCCCAGGAAGATGTGACCCTCCTCCTACCATACCTCCATGCCCAAGAAATAATGCATCAACTCGATGTCAGTCATCTCGAACTCTGATGCAAGGCTCATCTTGCACTCAACTATGAGATGCTCTTCTCCCGTGATGAATAAGTCATCCACATACAAAATGAGAATGATCGTTTCCTCACCTCTAATGATGTAATAGAGGTTAGTATCAACATCAATCTTATCAAATCCCATCTGAAGCAAATATGACTCAATGTGTGAATACCAAGCTCTGGGAGCTTGCTTCAGACCATACAGTGCCTTTCTCAGGAAGCACACATGAGACTCTCTCTTACACACCTCAAACCCCTGTGCTTTCTCAATGTACACCTCCTCCTTAATAAATCCATTAAGAAATGTGGTCTTTACATCCATATGATGTATCCTCCAAGCCATCTCTGCCACTATAGAAATAATACTCTGAATGGAAGTGTATCTCGCAACTAGTGTGAATGTCTCATCATAATCAAATCCCTCTACCTAAGAGAATCCATGCGCCACAAACTAGGCCTTGTGTTTCTCTATGCTTCCATATATAACATATTTGGTCTTATACAACCATCTAGAAGTCACAACTGACTTCCCCTCTGGCCTCGACACCACCTCCCATACATCATTGTGCATAATGGATTCATACTCCTCTAGCATGGCCTCTCACCAAACCTATTGGTCAATTGCATGCGCAAATGTCTCGAGCTCTGCATCTGATATTCTCATCACCATCGCCATGTAGGAACTAAGCCTCTTTGGTGCTCTGCTCTCTCTGAACAATATCTTGGGCTCTCATACATTCTCCTTGGCTTCCTTCAGGATCTCCTGAAACCATATCGATTTCCTCTTCCCTAGATTAACCAAAGGATAAGTAATATCTCCACGTCTAAGAGTCTCCACCTCAAATCTAATACCATCACTCTGATATCCTGAAGCCTCTGCACCCTCTGCCTGAACCCCCTGCAACTGTGAACCTGAAGTTGTGCAAGGTGACCCTATCACCCCTGAAACTGGTGCACTCGACACCTAAGGTTGTGCTCCCTCTGAAACATCAATCTAAGTCTCTAGAAACTCCTCAATATTGTCTCTCAACTTGAGATACCTCTTGAAGGCTCTACCCTCCTCAAATATAACATTTATTCTCACCACCACTCTTTTTTGTGATGGAATGTAGATCTGGTAGGCCTTCAATACCTCTGAGCAACCAACTAGAATCCCTTGTTGGGATGTGGGGTCTAGCTTTGTCCTCTTCTCTAAGCGGACATGGGAGTATGTCAAGGATCCAAAAATATTGATATTCCCAACATAGAGCCTACTACCAGTGAAGGCATCCTCAAGAGTATTCTTCCCCAAAACTCTGTGGGACTCTTGTTCTACAGATAAACTGCAGCAGCACTCGCCTTAGCCCAAAGGCATAAAGGAAAATTTTGAACATGCAGCATAGATCTCGTTGCACTTGTAATGGCATTTTTCTTCCTCTCAACAACCTTGTTATGTTGGGGGTTGTAAGGAACGATCATCTATCTTCTAATCCCCGCATGGGTACAGAAGTATACAAAATTTGTGGAGGCATACTCACCTCCATTGTCTGACCGCAAGACCTTGATCCTCTTTCATGTTTGGTTCTCCACAATAGCTTTGAACTCTTGGAACCTCTTGAATACCTCACTCTTGATCTTTAGGAAATAGATCCATGTCTTCCTTGAGTGATCATCTATGAATGTGAGATAATACTCACAACCACTCAAGGACGTACGAGACATAGGCCTACACACATCAGTTTGTACTAAATCCAATATCCCAGTTGATCTTCTATCACTGCTGGGGAAAAAAAACTTGGTAAACTTACCAAGCACACACCCTCTACACACATCCTAATTCTCTAAGCTGAACTATGGCACTTCTATCACAACCTATCTCATCCCTCAAAGATCCCCATGATGAATGTGAGCCATATTTCAATGCCACAATTCACACAAGTGATTTTTGTTGTTGCTACTCCCTGCCAAAGCATGCAGGGGATGAAAAAGTAATCTATATAGTTTACCATCCCTCACTCCAATCACCTTCCCTAAGGTGAGATGGGACACCTTAGGGTGTATGAGGACCTCTTTCCCTCTAAAGGACACCTCAATACCCCTATCCTGGAGGGTGGAAACCGATATTAGATTCTTCATCAACACAAGAACATACAACACATCTCTGGATGAAATGGGTGGCATACTCTCCCTCTCAAAAGTAATTGTATCATGCCCAACAACTCTGACAATGGTGTCATCACCAAGAGAAATATCCATCTTGACATTTGGATCTATGAGGTCAGTGAAGTGCTCTCTAACACCAGTCATGTGGCTCAAAGTCCTATTGTCTTTTATACCAAATGATATGTGTCGCCTTAACTAAAGTGTAGCAAATAAGGAAGGCACACTTGCTCTCAAATTGTGCCTCAAACTCTACCTCATATGTTGTATGTGTTGTACCACTTGGCCTCTTCTTCTTGTTGGTGCATTGTCTAGCATAGTGCTCCATATTCTTACAAGAAAATCACTTCACTTTGCTCATATCCCTCTTCTGAACCCTGCCACTCTCTTATGGCTTGGACCCCAACTTGGGACCCTGTCTAGCACCCTTGCTGACCTTCTTCTTTCCCTTTGTCAAAAGAGAAATATCCTCATCACCCTCAGAGATACATTGTTGTATTAAAGACCCAGAGCTACATCTCAGCTCCACCTGAACAAAGTCGTCCCAAAGTCTCTCCCAACTGGTCATGAGCTCTCAGGACACAATGCCTCGTACAAATGAACCCCAAGGTTTGGAGAAGCCATTTAAGGTTGTCCTCACCAAAAAGTTTGGATCCAAAATCTCTTCTATTGCTGATAATGCATTTTGAATATATGTAAATCGGCCAAGGTATGAAGTCACTGACTCATACTTAAGCATCTAAATGCTCCTAAGTTTCTTGTGCAGAACCATCTTCTAGTTCTGATTGGGACTCTAGTAAATCTTGCATAGTGAAGCCCACATCTCAAAGGAATAGTATTTCCCAGTCAAATGGTGTATAACGTGGTCTCTCACCACATCACAAATAGTCATTTTTTCCTTGGTGTTCTTCTTCCTAAAATATGCATCCAACAAGGGAGATGGAATTGGTGGAGGAGGAATCACTACGAGAGCTTGAACTATATCCCATAGCTCAAGATCCTCCAAGACATATGATCTTGGTCTTCCAAGGGGACTAGTTGCTAGCTACAACTATCCTATGCTCTACCCTCATCTGAGACACCGACATGGTTGTCCACTGAAAATCAGACTGATGCTACACACTGCAAAAGAGTACAACCTCACTCTTGTCAAGACAAGTGTGAAAAGAGGTTGTCCAACCAAAACCTCACTTCTGTCCAAACATGGGTGAAAAGAGGTTTTCCAAATACAACCTCATTCCTGTCAACACATGTGTGAAAATAGGTTGTCCACGAATTTCCAAAACATTCCCACAAAACTGCCCACTGAATGCTCTACAAATCAACAAAATTTAGCCACCAAGGCTTTGATACCATGTAGATTTTTTAGGAACTATGAGGGATGCCCAACAAGCCTGTCTTATGACCTCTTTTTGGAATCTAAGTTTGGTTATGAAAATATGTCCTTTGTTGTGTTTTAGGATGGAAAATACGTATGTATAATTCTGCCAATAATTCTGCCCCCAACTGATGGTTATATGTTCTTTTAAGGTGCCCTTGCAAGTAGTTTTAGTAACCAAGTGTTATCACATGAAAACATCAAAACATATATCACTCCTCTAGGATATTAACAAGATCTTACTATTGATTTAAACACTAATCATACATGAGAAATGAACACATGTATTTTTGGTCAACATGACCCTAGATAAAAAACCCCCAAGGAAAACCAATTTAGAATGAAAGTGTATATAAGTGATGTCTAAAGCATGAGATACAAAAAGTAAGAAAATACAATGGAACCTGTACAAGAAGAAATCTCCTCTCAAGCCTTTCTCAAGGTTCCAAGAAGAAATGAGTCCAAGCAAAGTGTGTCCTCTTCCTTTGTTGCCAATATCACTGAAACAATCCTCCCTTTATCCTCCTTTTCCCAACTGAGAATACATTGCACACAAATAAGCTTTTGTGTGCCTCCTCAATGATGAACTTGTCAGATCTGAAGTATCACAAGAATTTCTAGTTCTTGCTAAGTATGCACCCTCCTCCTAGAGTGCGCCCTCTTCAAAGCAAAATCCCTCACCACAAATAAATAAGAGTACAAGTCTCCATGAGCCCTCCATGAAAGTAGGCACCCAAGATTCCCTCATCCATAGCCTCCATCCTCATCTTAATTCTCTCTCTCAAACTCTCCAAGTGAACAAATGAGTGAATGAGCCTCCTTTGGCCCTATGTGCCCATCTTGAACCATCCATAAGGAAACCTAAATATGGATGGCCTAAATCACTCTAATCACCATATAATCAATGGGTGAGATCATCCCAAAATAATATCACTTAGAAACCAACTTTGGGTTAAGTTTCCTAAGTTCACTTTATGCCCCTTCACTCACCCACTTAGTGAATAAAATGTCACTTTTTCCTTAAGTGACAAATTTCCAAATTTTTGACTTAAGTGAAATCAAAGTGGAATTAGACATAAAGTACAAGTTACATAGTCCCAATGTATTTCCCTCTTGGGGTAAAAGACCCAAAACCACAAGGGGACCACTTCCCAAGGTACACCAAAACTCAACACATTGGATGTTTATACTTAGCACGTGATCTTCCCTCTTTCATTAGTTAAACATTGGCATATAACTTGTGTATGGACAAATGGAATATGATGAATGGTACATTGTTTTGATACAGTGATACTTGATATTTTGGATGTGTTAGCCCCTCTCACCTAGGGTAACTAGAGGAGATCATGTCTCATGGCCCGCAATGAAGAAAATGATCGTGATGGTGATGACGGTTAACATTTTCGCATGCAATAGCCTAGTAGCACCCTTTAGATGCCTCTCTCCTAATCAACAAGCTCATCACACTTGATCAACATGGTTCATTGGAATATGGTGTCCCAGCGTCATCATAAGGTACATTAGTCCTTGTTTCATATAAAGTGTCATATTTAATACATTAGGCATGTGAGTAAGGATCATGACTTGAAGTTGGATAATGGATCATAAGCTCAAAAGTTATGATTTTTTCCTTGTTTCGCCTTGGTGGCCATCATTAGTGATCTAGTCCCATGTTGTCACCCTTGGGAATAGGGGTACTACTAGGAATCTTTGATAGGGGTAACATTCCATCCACCCCCCCCCCCAAAACAATTAACATGTATCATCCTAGAGCATGTCACAATGTACTAGACTTCGGTAATGGTTTTACATGTATCCCAAAAGGACCTTTGTTTCATTATCCTATGAGAAGGGCTAGAATGTTGAGGTTGATGTAGTTTCTATAAAAAATTAAAGAAATAATTTTATAAAATAAAGAAAGAAAATGGTATAATGAATGGAAAAATCTAAAATCCAAAGGCAAGTTAGAGCTCTACCCCCTCTAATAGTAATTGCCCCTTGTCCCAATGCACTAAATGCATATATATAAAAGGACTTTATCCCAGTAAGAAAAGAAAGAATAAATGTTTGAAACTTGAAAAGTGGACTCGTGGTGGAAACCCCCCTTCTCTCCTAAAGGTTGTGCGACCTCCCGATCTAGGATCAATCAATAAATCGAGTCTAATTGACTCTTTGGGCCTCTGCTAGACCCAAAACTCACTTACATAGGTCCTTTCACCAAAGGTACAGGTCGCACGAGACCCACAGACCCCTCCTGAGCGTTGTTCAAATTTCAACGCCAAATGGGTGCTAGCTCTTCTCTGCTAAGCCCTTACTCCCTTATGACCAGGCACCTGAATCAAAGGTATGTCAAAATTTCGCGCCTTGCGACTCTGGGAGCACTACTACCTCTATTTCCCCAATAGCTGAAACCACAATGACCCGAGATCTACGGCCCAAATTTTCCCTTGATCGACGACTATGGTCAAGTCAGCGTCTCACGTTTCGCAACTTTGGAGTTCTCTTACCTTCGTTCTCCCGGTAGCCGAAATCATGATGCTTCAGGTCTTATGGTCCATATCCTCCCTCAATCTGGTGGTCACGATGATTTCGGGAATTCAAATTTCGCAAAGTCGAAAGACTTGTCACCTCCAATCTTTCAATCCAGGAAATGTCTATATTTCACCTTGGACAATCAATGGTCTAGATCTTTCCTGAGTCCAACGGCTCAGATCAAGTTGTGGTTTCGCGTCTCACAAATTCTTGGTGCTCTGTCCTATGACTTCTCCCAAGCACAAGTCATTGAAATGTTGGTCGTTCGCCACATTTCCCTCCTAATGGATTGTTCTGATTCTCTTGTGTTCAGATCGAACGACTGAGATCTATCCTCCTTTGGGCTTACCCCTTCCTCATACTTAGAAGGTTTTCTGGGTGTCCAAAGGTTTCTAACCTTTGCTCCTTCGACAAGTTCGACTCTTGGGCCTCCTTAACACTTATGAAAAGTGTTACCCCTCCTCAGCTTGATCTTTTAAAGACTTCGATTTCCCACGCACTCCTTGTTCTTTGGAAATTTTGATGACTCAGATCCAAAGGATTTCTCGAAGAGAAATTCTTCTCGCCCCCCTGGCATTCCCCTTTTATGGTTCTTCAACTTCTTGTAAGGTCCCTTCGACGCTTAATCAAATCTTAGATTTGTGCACTCCTTGCACCAGATCTTTATGCAAGGTTCAGATTCAAGTGGATGATTGTGCATGCCTTGCACCAGTCTCTTTACACTCCTTGCAAAGGGAAAGTTTTGTGTTATCTCTTCTGAGCTTCGGAATCGAAATAGATCTTGTTAACACACTCCTTGCGTTCTGTGTGCACACCTTGCACTACTTCAACAGAAGAGAAACAATTGAAACTTATCTTAACGTTCATAGTTCCATTCACTCATAAAAACACAAACACAGAGAATTGCAAACAATGTTCACACCATGCATTAGATCAATTTTCTTATGTTATATTCATAAGTGAAAAATGGTTACAACTGAAATAAAAAACAACCATTGAAGACTAAAATATCCTACTAACTTGCAGCTAACATCTATCCTGCAGCTAGTCTCTGCAACCAACCACATTTGGGCTTACAAAACATCTATTTAACTCGGAGGGTTCTTAGGGTTCCTGCCTGACTACATGTATTCTCTAAGACTATCCTACGACTATCTTGGATCAGTTGCAGTCCAGAGCCGAAGTGGAAACTCCCACTTCGCTCGTAATCATTCACGCGTGCCTCCGGATTTTCCTAGTCTGACTTCAAGCGTGCCTCAAAAGATTAATTCTAGCATTGAGTTAAGGCAGTCTTCAAAATATCTGTTGTAAATTCCATCATTGAGATCCCGTACAGATTCCTGGATGTTGATGGGTATTGCTCTGCGCGAGTGACAGCATTGCTCTTGCATCATACTCCCCTTGACAAAAATTCATGGACTCATGTCCATGAGATCTTGCACTGTCTTTCCATGCTTCTAGATAGCAGCTTCATTTTCCAAACTGGCATATTCTATTGGGTGTCCCTTCCATTTGAATAGATATTCCAAGTAGGTTTTCCTCCTAGACTTTTTTCCAATCCTCTAATCAACAATATTCTCCATCTGTGGTTTTTCTTCTATAGGCATTTGTTTCTCCCACTGAATCTTCTCTTGATATTTTGACCCCTCTATGTAATATTTCATGTAAGGATACAGGTATGAAATATTGAATATGGGTGATATGCCCACACCATCTGGCATTTCAATCTCGTAGACGTTTGCATCAAAATTCCTCAAGATCTTACATGATCCTATCTTTTTCATTTTTAACTTGTTATATGTTCCCCTAGGGAACCTTTCTTTCTTGAGATGTGCCAGAACCTGATATCCTACTTCAAATTGAAGTTCTCTGTGATGTTGATCAGCTCTACACTTGTACTCCTGGTTAGAACTCTGCAACTGTCCTTTGATCTGGCTATGGAGCCTCTGCATGTCTGTAGCAAAATCCTCTGCTCCAGCACTCTTGATTTCACTATGTTCCAAGTCTCTCAACATAGATACTCCCCTAGGTTGCATTCCATACAATATTTGGAACGAGCTATTTCCAGTGCTCCTGCTTGGTGAGTCATTGTATGTAAATTCTGCTTGCGGCAGAAACTGATCCCACTGATTATGATGCTCAGTGACCAGACTCCTCAATAAGTTTCCCAAACTTTTGTTTACCACCTCAGTCTATCCATCTTCCTAAGGATGATAGGTTGATCTGAAGGAAAAATCTGTCCCCAACTTCTTCCATAATGTTCTCCAAAAGTGACCAACAAATTTTATGTCTCTGTCTGAGACAATGCTTCTGGGTAGGCTGTGAAGTCTTACAACTTCCTTGAAAAACAGATTTGCAACATGCATTACATCACTGGTCTTCTGGCATGGGATAAAATGTACCATCTTTAAAAATCTATCCACCACCACAAATATGGAATCAAATCCTCTTTGCGTCCTTGGTAGTCCCAACACAAAATCCATGCTTATTGCATCCCAAGGCCTCTCTAGTATTGGCAATGGTTGATACAATCCATTGTTATGTCTTTTTACTTTTGCATGTTGGCAGATTCTACATCTGTTCACAAACTTTATCACTTTTGTTTTCATACCTGGCCAATAGTATGAACTTCTCAATTGTGCAAACGTTTTATCGTGGCCGAAATGTCCAACCAATCCTCCACTATGTTTTTCCTTTAAAAGGTTATCCCTAATTGATCATTTTGGTATCCACAACTGATTTCCTTTGAACAACAATCCTTCTTGAACCATGTACTATGTCCACTGTCTTATGTCTCTCAGCACAGGGTTCGCACATGCTTCATATGCTTCCTTGAAATTGGTATCATCACAATACATGTCCTTAAGGTGTTCAAACCCCAAGGTCTTCACCTAGAATTCCTGCAAAATCAAACATCCAACAACTTTGTTAACATTCCCCGCAATATGTTTTATGACAAAAGTAAAATTTTGCATAAATTCAACCCATTTTGCATGCCTCTGATTCAATTTTTCCTGCCTAGTTATGAATTGTAAAGCCTGGTTATCGGTATACAAGACAAATTCATGTGGGACAAGATAATGTCTCCATTTCTTCAAGCCTTGAATTATGGCATAAAACTCCTTATCATACGTGGATTATTTTCTCTTGGTCTCATTAAGCTTCTCACTGAAATACGAAACAGGTCTCTTGTCCTGGCTCAAGACTGCTCCAATTGCAACTCCACTTGTGTCACATCTTACCTGAAATATCTTCTCAAAATTCGACAAGACCATAATTGGTCGTTCCGTTATTTTCCCCTTCAGTATATTGAATCTTCTCTCGGCTTCCTCTGTCCATTTAAAATACTTGTGCTACTTCTTCACTGTATCCATCATTGGTGCACAAATTCCACTGAAGTCTTTGATGAACTTTCTATAGAAACTTGCTAATCCATGAAAGCTTCTTACTTCAAACATACTCCTTGGTGACGGTCATTCTTTGATTGCTTTCACCTTCTTTGGATGCATCTTTAGCTCATTTGAAGATATCACAAAACCCAAGTAAATGAGTTTTGTCTTCATAAAAGAGGACTTATTCAGATTTATCAACAACTTCTCTTGTTCTATCCTCCTCATCACTGGTGGCAGGTGCCTCAAATGCTCTTCTTTAGTCCTGCTAAAGATCAGTATATCATCTAGATATACAACCACAAACTTGCAAATGAAATATTTCAGTATTTCATTCATTAGCCTCATAAAAGTACTCAGAGCATTTGTTAAGCCAAACGGCATAACAAGCCACTCATACAAACCTTCATCTGTCTTAAAGGTCATTTTCCACTCATCACCTTCTCTCATTCTGATCTGGTGATATCCACTTTTCAAATCTATTTTAGATAAGAAATTTGCTCCACTTAAACATTCCATTAAATAATCCTTTCTTGGTAAAGGAAATATATACATGATGGTGATCTTGTTAATGGCCCTTGAGTCTGTACACATTCGCCATCCTCCATATTTTTTTGGACTCAACACAGTTGGTACTGCACATGGACTCAAGATTTCTCTGACCAAACCCTTGTCTAACAGTTCCTGGACTTGGTTCTTTACATCCTCGTTCTCTCGAGGTGTCAGTCTGTATGTTTCTTTGTTTGGCAAACTTGCTCCTGGTATCAAGTCAATATGGTGGTTGATACTCATGACGGGTGGTAATGAGTTAGGCAGCTCATCCACCACTATGTTTGCGAAATTTTCCATCAATTCCTAAACTTCTTCAGTAAAATCATCCATCGATGTACTTATAAGGATAACTCGGGGTTTCCTCACCACAACGAACTGCATCTCATGTTCTTCCTTAACTTCTTTCATAAGATCCTTCCCACTCATGAGAAGTATGCTTGTGTTGGCCTCCTCTTTCACTCTCTTCTCCCCTATTGGCAGCAACATGTGTTTCCTACCACTCTTCTCTAATGAGTATGTATTTTTCCTCCCATTGTGAATGTCGTTCATGTCAAACTGCCATGGTCTCCCCAACAGAATATGACATACATCCATGGGAATTACATCACACAGAATTTCATCTCTATATCCTCCTATTTTAAATTCAACCAAGCATTGTTTAGTAACCATTACCTGGTGTCCTTTCTGCAACCATGAGACTTTGTATTGCTTCGGATGTGCAGTTGTCTCCAGCTCCAATTTATCCACCATCTCTATTATCACTGAAATTTCATCCACACATGGTTACAAGAACTCAACATCGTCAAACAGTGTGAAGTCATCCATGGACCTAAATTAACACCAAAGCATTCATAAAGGGTCAAAAACTATACAAAATAGTGAAAAATTGAAGGGCGTTATGAAGACACTGGGCGCGCGCGCACATGCACGCAACAGGAATGCAGAAATCGCGCACATGCGCACGATGCGCGACTGTTATCGCAAAAATCTGTGCACATGAGAAACGATGCATTTATGAGAGTGGTCGACCTCCCACCCACTTATGGTTCAGCTCCCAAGCCGATTTGACACTCAAATATGGACTGGATTCGACTAGATGGATGGTCAAAGACCTAGAAATGCCCTAATTGGCCTCTTTACACACTACAAACTAGTTGAACAATAGCTCAAAGGAATGCTATAAAAAGGCCATGGATACACTTCATTTTTCAAGGAATTCAAAGAAAAGTTATGCTACCATTATTCTCTTGAGGATTCTATCATTGCCAAGAGTATATTTGCACCATTGCATTGGGAAATCCATCTCACCCCTTGAGTGGATTAGCAAAGAGTTCTTTCACCATTTTTCATTTTTATTTGTTGTAAGAAGAGCTTACTTGTGGGGGTCCAAGAGCCCTCCCTTGGA
>ML807940.1:9077-37797 GCA_009831015.1 Picea engelmannii
GTGGGAGAGGGGGGTTGAGGGAGGGAGAGAGAGAGAATTAAAGAGTGGGATATGGAGGAATGTGGAGAGAAGATGAAGAGAGTGACTGGGATAGAGAGATATTAGGGGGGGTACAATGGGGGAGAGAGGATGGGGGAAGAGCAGGAGGAGAGAGACGAATAGGGAGAGGGAGAGAGAGAGAGGGGCGAGACAGTGAGTGACAGATATGAAGAGTGAGGTCAAAGAAAAAGATATGGAGGGAGTGTGTGGGGGAAAGTGGGGGGTGGAAAGAGAGAGGGAGAGAGAGAGAGAGAAAATTGATGTTTGTTCATAGGAAAGAACACATGTTCTTATTGCTAATAACACGTGCATGTTCCTAAAGCACACACAGATTATTTGAATCTCATTTTTTTTTTATTGGGAGCAACAACTCTTGCATACATGTTTTTTGAGTTGGTTGCCTTAGATTTAGGTTCGGGATGACAAACCTAGTGGTTTGGTCTACAAATACATAAAAAAACCTCCATTATTATGAATTCCTCTCCATATCTCTATTTTTTACGCTATTTTTCTATTGGCTACACAATTTAATTATTAACGAAACTATAGACACAGATAGTGTTGAGTGTGCAGATTCCAAATATACAATTTTTTTTTAAAATTGATAATGTTTACTATTTTTAATCTACATTTGTCTTGACATGTATCAAAATCCTAGAATACATAGCTCTCTTATTTCTTCTATAACTTCTTATTGGCTTAACCATTTCTCAAATGAATTATATGTGGAACTATAGAAGACCGATATCTATGATCTAAAAGTTTTTTTTTTTTTTTTTAATCATGTTAAGACCATCTTAGCCTGCATGAACAAAAAACATAATTTCAGGGATATGTTGACTTTGATAATTTCAAAAAAATATAAAATTAATATTATAAATTTCAAACAAATACATGGAACAAGAAAAGTGGGTTATTTATAAGTATAAAAGGTTTTGTAATGAAATTCCATATTTATGATACTCAACACCTACACAAGCAAAAACATATACCTTATATTTTGTTGGAAAAATAAAATAACTGTGGACGATAAAAATCGCAACGAGGATTTCACCCGCAATGTATTGCTAAAACCTATTATTTAAACTATGCCAATGATATATAATACTAGTAGGTGAGACCCCCTTGTAGACTGGAGGATCATAGATAGTCTTATTACAGATTTTATGTTGTTGTTTCGATGCTAATTAGAGGGTTCTACATGATTGATGATGAAATATTGGTTATGTTTGCATCATAATCAGATGGATAATGGATTTGATGTGTTGGTTTTATTACTCTAAGCTCTAAATTCCATGTATGAATGGCTTATATTCACTGCTATTACATTGTTATTGGAGCCATGATTTATTACATGTTACACCTACACAAGACAAATGTTAGTTATAACAAGATACAAGAGCAATATGGAAAAAAATCCAAGAAGAAGGAACTAAACTTTGTTATACTATTCTATACTATATGCATTTGAAATTAAAGAAATTGATGTTAATACTAACTAGAAATGTTAGTGGCTATAATATTTTATGGAGTTATATGGGGCACATGTCATATATGTTATAATATGTTTTGGAAATGGTTAATATGGATCGGGTGGTGCAATTGGAAAGAAATCTGTGCAATTTTCGATGCATAGATTAATGGCATGGATTAATGGTTGGTTGGTTGTCGTTAACTACATAATTGAATGAGAGGGAGTATGGAAGTGACATGCATTAAATGCATGTCACTCCATACTTCTCCCACTGGCTATCACCTTAGCATGGTTATTGTTCATTGGGTTTTTGTTGTCGTTAAGCTCTGAGATTCAGGCATGTAAAGAACTACTTGACCAAGTTCGCATTTTTAAGGCCATTTGGTTATCGGTATGTTTTTTTCTCCCATCCATGAATTCAATCTGTATATGAAATGAACATTGGCTCGATAATGTATTGGTTTGTGTTTTCTTGAGGCTAGAAACTCTGTAAACAAATGGTGTTTTTTCTGGAATGATTGCGTGTGTTATTCATTGCAAATGGAAAAATGGATGGTTGAAGTCACGATTTCATTGGTTGTTTTGTGTAGTGGAATTCATGATGGCTCTTTGTTTTCTTTATGGGTGTTTTTTGGAGGGTTTCATTCTATTTGGCTTGGTTGGTTGTCTCCTCACAGTGATTGTAACCACACCCAATTGTATTTGGTGCTATGGGGTTGTTGTGTATGATTTTAACCACCTTTTGGTCACTGCATATTGTTTTACACCTGGTCGTGAGCTCATTTTATGTTATTGGTATCTACAAAGGTGGTTATGGGTGGATATTATTCCAAGAATATTTGTTTAGGGTTGGTTGGTAGTACGGGGGCTCTGCATTTCTATCAACATTATTTTTCTATAGGGGAAACACATGAGGGTTATACCCTTGCATTTTATTAGTGTTGGTTACTGGCCAATAAGAAACATCTTCTCCTCGACATCATGGTCTACCCTACCTAGTGTCGAACTGTCACATTGTATTGCAAGCTAAGGTTTATAAGGCTTATGTTTCCACCGTGCTTGTCTCTAAGGCTCTCACCTATTGTTGATGTGGTTGACCTCCAGTCTCCCCGTATTTGGTTCCATCGAGAAAACCCTTGTTTATTTTGTCCATTAGTTACAGAGCCCGGTTTTGATAAAATAAACTAGTCCCACCCTGTTGGACATCTTGTTGACTTTCATAAGTTGGTTAAGTAATACTGACAATGGATTTGATTGTTGGTTCATCTCTATTGATCGGGTTGATTGAAGAGTCGTAATTGAAAATGTTAATGGGAACATAGTCAATGTCTCCTTTTGTTATGATAGTTGGATCAATAACTCAACATGTTTTAATTGTTTGACTCGAAGTAATCATAAATCTACAGGAACATAGATTCCTTCTTTGCGTTATGCGTTGGTCTATGTGTTTCCTACAACGCAGTATAAATTGAAGTGATGGTTTTTGTTGTTGTGTGTTTAATTTTCCCAATCGGTATTATTGCAATTTGAAGTATTGATAACTGTGGCCTACCTGTCTACTGTGTATAATTATAGACATCATGCATCATTTTGTTTTATTGCACCATCAAAGATGAGCACGGGGTTTTGGTAATATGGTTTCATTGCAAATTTAATTGTTGAATTTGTCAAAGGAATGGGATCAGACACGCGTAAACAGAGTCTGTTCAACTCAGGAAAGACATGTGTTTATGGTTTATTTGAGAAATTAAATTATGGGAAGTGGTTGATGTTTTTTCTTATTATGTTGAACAAATTTGAAGCAATATGACTATGTTTTACTTTGGATGTTGTTTTAAATATAAAATGAAAAGAAACAGAATTCTTGTAAACAATATGGGTGAAAGTCATGATGATTCTGAGTATAATTGTATTCTGTGTTAATTGAAAGTTTTTAAGGAAATTTAATGTGGGACAATGAATATTTTTTAACACACAATATTGTTTAATTGGCCACAGTAATTGTTTAATCGGTGTTGGAATAGTTGTATTGAATACAAAACTGTTTTTATGGGTTACTTAATTGGTTTTTCGAAAAGTATTCACTCTTTTCCCCTACCATTATTTCACTTTTCTCTCATTACAATTCCCCTCACCTTCCCATATTCACTATCCACTCCATGTTCCTAAAATTCAATTATAGTTAAGATAAATTATGTACTATGACAATTAAGGGATCACAGAGATGAATTACAGTGATATATTCTTTTGGTTTACAATACAGTTGATTGTTTGATTTTTGTGAGAAATAATCATGATGTTTTCCCCATCATTTTAACATTTTTCACTCAATACAACCCCCTTTCTTATCCCAAAACCCTTGTTCACCCCCTGTCCATTGAAAACTACTAAACAAATTGTATGGATTGGATTGCATGACTTTGATATGTTGATGAGACAAATTTTATTTCATATTTAAAAGAGTTGTCATGTATGGTTGTTAATGAAACTATTCTCTAATCAATTATGCATACAAAAATGATCTTTTTCAGCAGAGGTATCCATGGCAGGGGTAACCGAGGAAGAGGTAATTGGAACAGGAGCCCTAGAAGGAAAACATTCTCTATACACTTTGATGCAGACTCGCAAGAGTTAGGTCAACTATTTCAAGATGAATTTTTTAACTACATTAGGAAAGGAGTTGTCCAACATAGGCCTGAAAGGCCTCCCTTCCAAGCCCCACTAGTCCCTCGTATCCCAGTGCCTCCTCATGTTTCGCTGCAACCTAAAGTTCCTGAAAATGATGGATTGCAAGAGATTGTCCACTCGACATTCTCCCAACATCGTGGCTGGCCTAACTTATATGTACCTACTCCTCGACCCATCAATCAAATTTTCCAAACTGCCTTAGTCCACTCACTAGTACAGTCTTTCCATGCAAGCAAAAGGTTGAAAATTGAGACCCACCATACCCCTGACAAAGGAAAAGCCATTGCTTCCCCTTCCTCACCCTCAAATGACTGTTATAAATATGTGTCCTCCTGCATGCATTTGAGACATGATTTCTCTCATGTGATCAGTGAGATTAGGCCTAAAGGCTCCACACATCCTAAGGAAAATTCAGAGAGATCAAAAGGTGACAACAACAACAAGGGATTTTAAGTTTTTTATTTATTAATTGTTGAGAATAGTTGACTTCTACAATTTTGGACAAAACACTATTTTTTTGGATATATGGGTAATATATTTCTGGAAATAATTTCAATTATCATTGATATAAATTGTCAAAATATGAATGTGATGATGGGGGTCACGAGGGATATATTTTTTGATTAACCAGTTGTGTTATGATTGTTAAATAACTAAAGGGAGTCACAAGGGGTCCCACATACTAGTTATTATTTATTTAAAACCCTTATTATGTTTTATTACTTTCCCCCCTTAACTAAAAATTTGGTTGAGTTTTAGTTAACTTAACTAAGGAAGTAGTTCAACTATTTCAACCAATTCTAATTTTCTTAAAGGAAAAAGGAAAGGGAGGAACAAGAGGAGGATAAAAGGAGAAGCATACTAAGGTTTGATCTTTGATTTTTGTTGAGATAATTTAGTTTTCATTCATGCTTTAATTCATTAGAAGCCTAATTCTTTTTTATGATAGCATGGTCCTATTGTAGAAAAAAATATTTCGGGTTGAATTATATCATTCAGACACATGTTTTTCAGAGGTGTTGATCTATCTTTGAAAGTCTATGTAGACTTTTCTGTTTGTGAATTAGATTTCATGACTGACAAAGGATATTGTGCATAGTTGAGTGGGAAGAAATTTCTGGCAATTTAATCCAACTTTTAAAGTTAAGTTTTTTACTTTGTGTCAGAAGTCCTTTTGTATGTTTCATCGAGAACGTCTAATTTTGACATTGGTCCAAAAATTCCTTGGGAAATTTTGTAAAGAGAATGATTTTTTGATGAATTGGAATGAGATAAAGGATTTCTTTATGTCTCATAAGTTTTTATTATTTACTTGGTGTCTTCTATCTTTATAATTATTTCAACATCTGTTATGTTAATAAAATCACATAACTAATAAATTTTTCAACAAGCTTTTATTTATAAAAAAAACCAACCTAAGCACTTGCAAACAATACGTGTGAATAAGGATAAAATATTTCATGGCTATAAACATAGGGTGATATTGCCATCTATATTGATTTAGCGAAGCAAGATCTGAAAGTGATTGAGTAAGATCATTTCATATCTTTTCCTCGACAATAACATCGTTAGAAAAAATCAAATTTGACATAATTATTAACAATTTCTATGAATAAAAGTGGCATATTCAGAAAACTAGTTCAATTTACTATGTTTTATATTCTTACACCATATTCAAATTCATTCTGAAATTACCTTGAATAATCCCTCCAAGTTAACATATTTCTATTTTTCTAGGTTTGCATTCTCACTAACAAATCATGAAAGACCATCATAAGGAACAATACTTGGTAATGTTTTTCAAATGGGGTAGAAATATAATTTGACTTGATTGTTGGGAAAACTCCATAGTTAAGAACACTTGATATATAGGAGTCTTGGAATGGATGACTTCTTGGGATGTCTTGGTTTCCATGTGCAAGCCCCGTATGTGATGATTAATGATATTCCATTCATTTTGATAGTTTCAATCCTGATTATTCACCCCTATGAGCATCACCTGATGCAATGAGTGTTAAGTGGACTATTCAAAATCATGAGAATTAGTGGCTTGAAATTAATACTCATGGATATGGATCATAGATTAGTGACTTACTTTACACAGTTGATCCTAAAAACTATATCTCATATGTTGCAATGCAAAAGCCCCTCGATGCTTAAATAAAAAGAGTGACGGGATATATAACAAAATAGTTCATACGGCACAATACTTTCTAAGGTTTTTCAAATGGGGTAGCAAGCTAAGTGGCCTTCATTATGGGGAAAAATCCATAGTCAAGCATGCTTGAGTCACTTAGGAAGTCCTAGTTACTAGGTGCAAGTCCAAGAGGTCATCATTGATGTTATAAGATTCATTTTTCTAGTTTCAATCCCACGTATTCACCCATGTGAGCATCACCATATGCAATGAGTGCTAAGTAGACTATTCAAAATAATGATAAATTGGTCAATTGTGACCAATACTCATGGATATGGGTCATATATTAGTGACTTACTCTATGCAGTTGATCCCAAAAACAATATCTCATATGTTGAACTACATAAGCCCCCCGATTCTTAGATAAAAATATCAAAGGGATATCTAACTGAATAAATCATAAGTCACAATACTTGCTAAGGTTTTTCAAATGGGTTAGTAAGCTAAGTGGGATTGATTGTGGGAAGAAATACACAGTTAATCATGCTTGAGAGAGAGGAATCTTGGGATGGGTTACCACCTAGGAAGTCCTAGTTACTGGTTTCAAGCCCCAAAGGTGATGATTGATGCTATGTGATTCATTTCTCTAGTTTGAATCACACTTCTTCATGCATGTGAGCATCACTCGATGTAATGAGTGTTAACTAGATTATTCAAAATCATGATAAATTGGTTATTTGTGACTAATACTCATGGATATGGGTCATATATTGGTGACGTACTCTACACATTTGATCCCAAAAATTATATCTCATATCTTGCACTATGAAATCCTCTATATGCTTATATTGAGGTATTTAGATTGTAAAAAATAAAATCAATATATTGTGTAGTATATAAGGGTTAAGGTGTATTTTTAATATGTTACAAAGTAATATAGATATTAAAGGGGGTTGAAATTAGGTATTAGGGATATAGTTGAATTGTTATGGAATGAGACACACTTCCATGATAAACCTAAAAGGAGAGAGGAATAAATATTTAATCAAGAAATTAAATGACACAAAAATCACACACTACACAAAGATTTTACCTTGGAAACCCAAATCAAGAAAACCAACATTCCTTGAGTGTTTTGCTCCCTTTATTTTTATTCATTCAGAATCAAAGGTTACATGTCTAACCTTGGTCCAAACCTAAGACACAATCGACATCATGCGTTCTTTCTTAATATGCAAGCACAACCTTGTAGCCAATTTGACTTACATCTACATGACCAACAACCTACATCTAAATATTTCTCTAAATATGTTTTATATTATGATTGTAACGAACCCTCCATTACAAAAACAAATAATGAGTACAAAGAGGTAAATATCATTTTTTTTAAACAAATGTTATGATAGGTGACATGCATCACAACATATATTAATAACTACACAATCAATTTCATCACAATCAACTAAAAGCAACATCACTATTATTCAATCAACCATCTCTCATAATGATAACATAAGGAAGCTACCCATCCAACCTATCTTGCATGGTTAGGACCTCTAAGACACATTAGCAATGCTCATGTCCAAAATTCAATCGGTTGATTTTGACCATTTAAGGTCTCAGGACCGACAATTTTTCTGAGGAACAAGGAGGTATCTAAATCCCATTAATCCAATCATAAGACGAAATTCAACTAGATTTATCAACCATATTTAACCATCAAATCTTGATGGTGAAAATAAAATAAACTACTTTTCTTAATCAATATTTCAAGAATTATTAAGTGGAAAGTTGAGTAAGAGAAAAATATAGAAGGATTAATAAAAAACATAGGACAATAATTATAATCTTTGTAACATATAGAGATCTATTTCTCATCATCATTAGTATCTTGTCAATGTCAGGTCCATTCAATGTCAAGCATCATTTATCAAGCAATTCAAACCTTTGTAATGAACAACCCCTAAGTAGGTTAACTATGTATGTTAATAACATGATATATATTGTTTATAAATGAATTTAAGCAATTCAATACTAATTTACGTAACCATTTATTAAATCCCATAAGAAGATTAAAATCTTCCTTAAGGAAGACATGCAAATTCAATGCTAATTTATATATCCGTTTATAGGGAGCGATAAGAAGATCAAAATATTTCTTAAGAAAAGGATAAAGATTCAATACTAATTTACAATCCAATTATAAGAGCCCATAAAAGATTATCCTATTCATCATTTGTGACACACCATTTTCTTGTGGTGTTCTTAGAACTAACTTCTCTCTACTAATCTCATGGTATGAAAAATAATCATCAAACTCCTTACTGCCTCCATTGTATGATCTCAGACACTTCAACCTCTTTCCTCTCTCATTCTGAGCCAAATATTTCCATTTCTAAAAAATATAAAAAACATCACATTTTTGTCGAATGCAATAAACCCAAGATTTTCTAGTTGCATCAACAATAAAATTAACATAATAGCGAGAGTCACCAAGAGATGATACTTGAGTTGGTCCCCATACATATCTGTACACAAGCTCCAACTTTTCATTCTTATTTTATTCTTCGACTCTTAGAAATATGACTCTCTTTTTTTTTCCATAAACATAGTGCTCACAGAAATCGAAATCAACTTGTTTAAGATCTGACAACAAATTTCTTTTGTGAAGTATCTTCATCCCCTTCTCACTCATGTGTCCAAGCTTGTGATGTCAAAGTGTTGTATCCACTCCTATAGAAGCTAAAGAGATAGAAGAGTCACCATTAAAAATACATAAATTTAATGTAACTACCTTCTCCCCTTTTGTCATTACCAATGATCCTTTAGTGACCTTCCACACATTATCTGTAAATATAGTTACACTACCTTCACTTGCTAACTTCCATATTAAAATTAGATTTCTTCTCAGATCTAGTATATGTTTCACCTCTTTTAGTAAGCATTAGTTTCCATTCTTTTTCTTTATTTTTACCTTACCTATTCCAACAATTTGACATGGTTCATCATCACCCAAAAAAACCTCTCCACAATCACCTTGAACATAATGGAAATATTTCCTAGGGGGAGTGGCATGAAATGAAGCTCGTGAATGTACTACCGAAGATTCAGTGATATTATCTAAAAAAAAAAATCAAAAGTCTTGTAACACATCTGTTACATTTGCTTCCTAATTTTTCTCTTGTTGTCCATATCTTTTTTTTGGAGCTCTATAGTTTTTCTTTAGATATCATTTCTTCCCACAATTCCAACGCTCTATCTTTCCTAGTGTGTATTTGGATCTTCCCTTCATATAATTCTCACGGTTCCCTGAGATCTTTCCTCTATCATTTAGTCTTCCCATGGTCTCCACGGTCAAGACATTACCCAATGTTTCACATGTATTTTTCCATCACATTTCCTCGCTAAGGATAACAACAAAAACATCATCAAATTTGAAAGTGTTTGAACCAGAGACAGAGTTTCTTACATCTATGACCAATCCATTCAAATTTTCTCTCAATGAGAACAATACTAGAAGAGTCTTCACCTCATCATCAAAGTCCACTTTTACAGAACTTAGCTGATTAGTAACCATATTAAATTCGTTTAAATTATCGGAAACAAACCCACCTTCTAACATCTTCATATTAAATAATCGCTTGATTAGAAATACCTAATTTGACGTCAATGGTTTCTTATATAGTTTATCCAATGCCTCCATCAGATCTTCTATTGTCTTTTCTTTTGAAATATTGAAATCTACTAAGATTGTCACGCACAACCGTATCATTCCTAGTTTCTTTCTATCAAGAACCTTTCATTCTTCATCCATCATACTCATTGACATATTTGTTATTTTATCCAATTGTAGGAATAGATCATTTTAATATAAATAATCTTCCATTTTCATCTTCCATAGCTAGTAGTGTTGGTCATTAAATTTCTTGACCTTAAACTTTTCATCTTCCGCTATTTCTCCCACTCGAACTATGAACCCTCTTTTGCTGCAAGTTACATTTGGCTCTAGTACTAGTTGTTAGAAAAATCAGATCACAAAGCAATAAAATAAAACAAATGTGGAAATAAAACATAGAAGATACATAATACAATAGAGATGTAATGGACCTCAAAAATCACCATAAAAAAATAATTATTTGTACATTTATCCTTGAAAGGTTTCGAGATCTCAAGCAAGTAAGATTTTTGTTAAAAGGCTTGAGTCTGAAGGTTTGTTAGAGTCCTTACTGTTGTTGATTGTCCTTACCTTTCAACTTAAGTTTTATAATCGATGATATAATGAGTATTTAGTCATCACTTCAATGTTTAATTAAGATCCTGAAAATTATAATTACTCTCTTATCTGCTAGTACCTATAACACTGCCATAGTCTTAACAATACAAACAACTTTGGGGTTTTATGACTAAAACCCTACATAAAAATATTTACCCTATGTTTGCAATTCAATCTACCTGTAAAAACCGTTTGTTACTTCCATACCTCTATCCGGGATGAAGACTCTTCAACGTTCTTTGACCAACACATTCATTACATTGTTAGAGTTGTTCCCATAACAATAAGTTTCTTCTAGGTTCCTACAGTTTGTGAAACATACGAGGGGTTAATCGGGTTTCGACAATTATAAGTGCCGAACACAAAATGAAACAAAGGGGGCATGCCATTTGTCAAAAAAGTGAGAACGTGGGAATACTGTGGACCCGGTACTTCGGGGTTTTGGGGTTCGGGACTTTGTGAGTTCAAGTACCCAAACAACAACATATACAAACTTGCGAAAAGTGTCCAGTGTATCGGGATTTCGGGGTTCGAGATCCACACACCACAACTCCTGAAAGGTGAAAAAGGAAAGCAGGACCCGTCCATCGGGGTTTCGGGGTTCAGGACTTCGTGAGTTCAAGTACCCAAACAACAACATATACGAACTTCCAAAATTGTGAAAAGTGATCAGCATGTCGGGATTTCAGAGTTCAGGATTTCACGAGTTCAACAGTCAAATATAAACACACAAACACTCCCAAAATCGCGAGAAGTGACCAACACTTCGGGATTTTGGAGTTCGGGATTTTGTGAATACAACAATCGAACATCAATACACAAAAATTCCCAAAATTTTGAAAAGGTAAGGTGAGATCCGTATTTCAGGATTTCGGAATTCAGAGTTTCGGGGTTTCAAATGTCAAACAACAACACAAAACATTTCCCGAAGCTTCGAAAAGGTAAAGGTGGGACTCATATTTTTGGGATTTCGGAATTCGGGGTTTCGGGGCTTCAAATGTCAACAATAGCACAAAACATTTCCCGAAGTTTCGAAAAGGTAAAGGTGGGACCCGCATTTCGAGATTTCGGAATTCGGGGTTTTCAAATGCCAAACATCCAACATAAACAAACTTCCAACAAAAATGCGAAAGAAGAGAAGGTGGGACCCGCATTTCTGGGTTTCGAGGTTCGAAACTTCATGAGTTCACATGCCCCAAACCTCTCATGTAACCAACCTCCGAAATATGAAAAGTGGAAGCTTCGTGGTTTCGAGGTTTAGAACTTCGTGAGTTCATAATCCATACATCAATATACACAAACCTCTGAAAGGAAAAAAGGAAGTTGGACTAAGTGTTCCTGTTGAAAAGGAACTCAGGTAATAATTCAATCAAAATGCAAAGGAAGAGAGTACTCTGCTTCTACTGTAACTCTTCACACTAATTTTCATCACTCCCTACTCTTTATCCTTTGTAGGTACTCTTGATTTTCGTTTTCTGGGAGAACTGAAGGTGTAGAAGGATACTTTTACTTTACAAAATTCTAAAAACCTAAGGACTTAGGGATTTTACATGCACATAGGGGCACAAAGGATAAAATATATTGTGTAAGGTAAATTCTATAATAATCACTTAGAGCCTCTTTTAATCAATGCATTAAATGTCCACAGTACTAGATCTGTGCATCTATGTAAATACATAGTTAAGAATATCATTATGTCATAGATTGGTCATTAATAATGATGTTCCAAGGGATCTGAGTTTTGGTTTCCTGGGGGTTTATCTACAGAGAGGATCTGCCTCTTTGTCATTAATCCCCTCTTTCCATAGAAATATAATTACAGATTTTCTTCACATATATTCCCCATAACAAACAGAAATGGAAAAAACATTACAGTTCCAATTTAATCAATACAATGCCTCAGAAAAATCACTCAGACAGAGAGTGGACATCATTCCAGTTTGGATTTAATAAGACGTCGAAATAAAAACATAGTCATTCATAATAGAGAGGGGGTAGATCAACATATCTGAATCCAATCTGCGGGAAGACAAAGGGAACAACCACGTTCCTCCCAACCGTAGAACAGGGCAGCCAAAGTCACTTGCCCGATTCACCCCCTAGCCTGACCATGAATCCATGAGGGAGAACTTGGAAACTCCTCCTCAACAATGTCCTTCAATTCCAATAGTTCTCCTCTTGCCTCACACTTACTCAACAGTGTTCATAACAGCAAGACAATTATGTTTCAACAAGTTCCTCTTGCCTCACTCTCAATCTGTAGTGTTCATAACAGCAAGAGAGCTCAGGAATCATTTTCTAGCATACTTGCCAGCGTCCTGCCTCCTTGCATATGCTATTTATCCATTTTTTTTGCCCAGGTTTTTTCCCTCCTTTGGGGATTTTCAGAGCTTTCTTAATCCCTAATTTTTATTGGCTTCCAGTGACCAAATATCTGATTTTCCACTTGTAATCATCATCCCAGAGGCAATTCCAACTTGTTCCCCACTCATGGAGTCATGGTCAGTTGATTTTTTAACATGGTTGTTCCATTTTTCCTCCTACAGTTAATATAAATATTCTGTTGTGATACAAGTGTCATAGTCAAATATTTATTTGAGTCCAAACAGATCTTTGCTCAACAATCACAATAATTAAATACAATTATTAAATTCGAAAATCAGAATTGCCATAAATGGCAAAAATTTCCAGATTCGAATTTGCCAAAAATGGAAATAAATTTCCATCACACAAAAATAAAAATATTTATTTTGGAGGGATGTCACAAGAGACATAGATATACATGGTTCACCCAGTGTAGGCTACGTCCACCAAAGAAATTGTTAATTCCATAATTTCTATCATCTAGCAAAAATGAAGGGATACAACCTACAACACCCCTTTTGTAACTTCCTCTTCCTTCCCTCACGAGCTCCTCTCTCAAATACAATGTTCTCTATCACTCACAGCCGCAATAAAATTCCCTCATATATAAATCAAGGTTGTCTTCTAGGGAAAAAATCTCTAACATGACTTCTACCGTAAGATATGCGACCTTATAATGAATGGTCGAGATTGACTATGGAATTCCAATATTTTACAAGACATTTTTTCCTAAAATTCTACTTTGGGGGTGATTTCCATGAATCCCTCACCAAGGGGGGATCCATTAATTGTCGTCACCCACCCATGGACCCCCCTGACGACAATAGTAGTGGGAAAATCCCCCCACACCCACTTGTCAGGAAATGGGATTCAAACATGACTAAAACAAACCTATGAACTAGGAAGATAATAAGGCTCCACAACCAACAATAGACAGGTTGCAAAACATAGTTGAATATTTGACCAAGTCTGTGAGTGTTGTGAAATTATAATGATGTAGAGAGGCAATGGGAATTGCTACCCTAGGTCTATGAACAAGACTTAAAAAATATCTCGGTTTAAGCAAAGAAGACAACAAGTGGGAGAATTTTGGGTTGTAATATTCTTTGCAATGAAATTCTAGTCAAGGTGGATCGAATGATAGTGAAAGTAGATGGTCAAGGTGGTTCGATCGGGTAAAGTAGAATTCGAAGAAATTGACAGCAAGTCCAACAGGTTGACAGGTGGGCACATGGAAACCGACTAAATACCAAATAGAGGTCGACTCGTAATCGATTGGTAAACTGACTTAAAGTTGATTATAACATAATCTTAAAATTCACAAGATTCATAACGAATGATCTGCATGCAACTGTTTTTTAGCACCTTTTATTTAGGGTTCTTCCTATTGTAGAGCCTATAAATAAGGCTTGTTGTAGTGTTGTAAAAGTTAATTTTTAGAGAAACTGTTTTAGTGGTTGGTCATGTAGATGTAAGTTGAATTGACTACATGGTTGTTCTTGTGTAAAGCAAGAAGGTCTGATGTGGATTGTGTCTTAGGTTTAGACCAAGGTTACACGTGTACCCTTTTATTCAGAAGGAATAAGATAACAAGAGAGAAAAACGTTGAAGAAATGTTGGTTTTCCAGTTTGGGTTTCTAGTAAAAAAATCTTTGTGTACCATGTGTTTTCTTTGTCATTTACTTTCTTGACTAAATCTTTCTTTCTTTGCTAGAATTAGAGTGGAAGTGTTTTTCATTTCCTAACAATAATGTTCATATAATTAGAGGGATTAATTTAAGCTCCACTTTTAAATATAAGAACAATGAAGTTCTCAGCTTAGGGAATCTCTACTTAACAACCAAATAAAAGAACTTATGTATGTGTGGGGAAACCATTTTTAATATTTAAAGAAGTTTATATTAATTTTTAATATTATAAATTCTATTTTATTTTATATGTATTATTTGTAATTTTATAATATAACAATTTATAAAATTATTGGTTGAATTTTAATATATATATATATATATATATATATATATATATATATATATATATATATATATAATCACAATAGTGAAATTGCTGATTAAAATATAAAGTATTATAATACAACTTGGTATAGAACTCTATTAAAGAGAGAGGAAGAATTGAATTCATAATTAAATTATTTATATTATTATATTATAATATTATAAGTTTTATAAAATTATATAAATATGATATGAAATATTTTAATATATATAGTTTGATTGGGCTATGTGATTAAGAATATGTGTTTTGAGTTCGAGGTTGACTATGATTGGTTTTTATTATCCATGTTTTCTTACAATTGATCATGGTTGACTTTTTTTTACCATAGTTGATTGTGGCTAGATATTGTTGACCATAGTTAAGCATGTTTGACTATGGTTGACAATGTTTGACCATGGTTGACTATAGTTGGTCATGGTTGACCATGGTATGGTTAGACATGGTTAACCATGTTGGACTATCATTAATAATGATTGACTATGGTTGGCCATGTTTAACTATGGTTAATGATGGTTGGCTATGTTAGACCATGTTTAACCATGGTTGACTATGATAGACCATCGTTGGCTATGTTAGACCATGTTTAACCATGTTTGATTATGTTTGATAACAATTGATTATGGGTCATTGTGTTTAACTATGTTTAGTGATGGTTTGACCATGATTGACTATGTTTGACCATTGTTAATCATGGTTGACTATGTTTGACTATAGTTGACTATGATTGACCATATTTGAATGTGGTTGACTATAGTTGGCCATGTTTGACTGTGGTTGATTATAGTTGAATTGTTGCATTCGTAGATGGTTATGTTGCATGGTAGAGTTTATGCATGGCTCACCATGCTTGACCATGGTTAATTATGGTTGTCCATGTTCTACTATGATTAACCATGTAATACTAGTTAATTATAGATGACCATGTTGACTATGGTTGAACATGATTGACTTTTGTTAAGTATGGTTGGCAATGATTGACTATGGATGATAATAGTTGATTAATGTTAACTATAGTAGAGAATGTAGATATGGTTTGACCATGGTTCACTATGATTGACCAAAAGTGACTAAAATTAAGAATGTTGTGAGGATGTAGATATTGTTTGATCATGGCTAACTATGATTAACCAAAAATAACTAAAATTAAGAATGTTTCACTATGGTGTAGAAAATAGTTAAAGAAATTATCTTTAATATTTAATTCCTTCTATATTAAAAATCCAATATATTTAATTCCTTATAAATTAAAAATTCAATATTATTTTAGGAAATATTACTTTTAAAGTATGTATTGGAAAAAACAATATTTAGATATTATTTTAAGAAGTTGTCTAATTGTTTTATGTTTTGTTTTGTTTTTATTAAGATTAAAGACTTTCACAATTTTTTATTGTTTAAATTGTATTTCAAAATTCAAAAATAAATTCAATGTGCTCAAACCCCCTAAATATTGAAAATAAAATTTCACAAAATAAATAATGTATTTAGTTATTTATTATAAAATTAAGTATGTGAATAGAAAAATATATTTTTAAAAGTTGTAATATTTTTAAGCCTATTTTTTACTTGAAAAGTGAGAAACAAATATATGTTTTACTTGAAAAGTGAGAAACAAATATGAGGAAATCCACTTAATTGTATTCAAATAAATATTTGTATTCATCCTTATACCAATCCAACCAAGTAATTAGTATTAATTAATTATTCAAATAAATATTTGTATTCATCCTTATACCAATCTAACCAAGTAATTAGTATTAATTAATTGACAAATTAATTAATTATTTTTAAAACATAACATAATATTAAAAAAAAAACAAATTAAACCATCTTTAAAACATAAAATTATATAATTTACAAAAGTAAAACAAATTATAACATATTTAAAACATAAAATAATAATATAATTTACAAAACAGAGAAAACAAATTAAAATATCTTTAAAACATAAAATAATAAATTAATTGATGATGAAGTTATGAAACATTTGTAATATCTTCTTTACAGAGCTTGAACTGAATAGTGAGAAAGAAGTCTGAGCAGCAAGATTACATGGTAGCATCCAAATAAATATTTCCCAGTCATTATATCCATTGTTTTGATAGAGTGTATGTGTGATGCTAAGTACAAACAGCCAATGGTCCTCATATAAATCCACTAAAACTGGGTTCTCCTCCTCCATCTTCAACTTCCAGTAGGACCATTTCAGCTACAATAATATACTTGAGAGGATATGTGATTGTTTTCAGTTTTTTTGGGATGATTTTCCTGCAGCAGGTGGATGCCTATTCCGCAGTTAAACGGCCTGCTTGGTATTCCGACAAATCAATCCATTCGCCCACGCTTGGTATCGACAGTAATCCACAGGGTGTTGCAACATAGATACCTCCTATTTTTTAGGCTGCAGTATCCACAGGGTGTTGCAACATAGATACCTCCTTATGCTTGATGTCAGAATAAGGAGTACTGAATGTTGGACTATAAATTTTGAATTGAATTTCGTTCCAAGTATAATTTGCAACTACAAACATAACTGGCAGAAGAAGATACAGAGATGATGCTGGGCATCAAGGAACTGCGGCAGAAGGAGATACCGAAAATATGGTGGGCTTCAAGGAACTGTGACAGAAGGAGATACAGAAATGATGGTCGGCCTCAAGGAACTGCGGGCTTTGTCTAAGTAACCAGGATTGTATGATTCCAACGAAGCTCCGTGGGAAAGCTAACGTTGAATACATAACGTTCGTGGGGATTGGAACCTCCAACAATCTGAATCCCTACACCACTAAGCATCAAGCAATAAGATTTCCACTCCTGAGCAAGTTGCCCTGAGATTCCCAAAAAAGTGCTCGATTTCCAATTTGTGCAAGTAAGTCCACCATCATAGATGTGTTGTGCTTGAAAACTGAAGAAAAGTTTTAAATTAATAAGTGAATCCAGTAAACCAGAAGAGAGAAAAGCCTTGGAACCAAAGACCCAATATCGCATCGCTGCCAATATGGATAGCATGTCCTGAACTGGGTTTCCAACATAACCAATGATGAATGAAAGTGATATTTTTCAATAGGGATCTCCAGATCGAAAAGGCGTTATATGTGCATAAAATTGGAAGTCTGAGCCAACAAGCAAGTGATAACAGAATAATGTATTTTCCAAATATAATGCGATGCCAAATACCATGCCTTGTTAATACACGCCAAAGACTTTTTGATGCCAAGGCTTGCTTGAAGAGGGAAAGGTTGCGAAAACCCCAACCACCTACCGCTTTTGGCTTTGCGATAATATCCCATCGACAGAGATAATAGCTACCAGTCCATAGAAAAGAAAACATCAATTGTCTAATCTTATTCAAAATGGAGTAAGGTATGGTGGCAAGGGCCATCCAGTTAACTTCCTGTCCTTCCAGCACCGATTTTAGTAGAATGTATCTTCCACCCATAGTAAGCCAACGATTGCACCAATGTGCAATACGTTGATCAAATTTTATAAACAGCCAATTCCAGTCTGTTGCTTTGTAACAATCCGTCTTGAAGTGATATCTAAGATATCTTAGACCCTGAGAGATCGCATGGTAGCCAAAAGGAAAGATTGTTTTAAAAGTCTCTATGTCTGCCTCTAGTAGACCAGAGTAGTGAAAAGTAGATTTTGACTCATTTATCTGTAGTCCTGAAGTGCGACAGAAGAGGTCCAAGATCGATTTGATTTCCTGTCATTCTCTTAGGTTTGCTTTTGTGGCAATGATGATATCATCCACAAAGAATCAGTACAATACTTTTACCAATCTAGAAAACTTAATGCCAGTGATAATCCCATCACGCTGACGTAACTTGAGTAGAATAATCAAACCTTCTAAGGCCAAAATAAAAAGGAGAGGGGAGAGTGAACCTCCTTGTCACATGCCTCTTTCATTTGCAAAGAAGGATGCAGCTTCACCATTAACCAAAATGGAAATAGTCACATTGGTCATGCACCCCATGATCCAATTTGTAAAAGAAAAGACGAAACCAGATTGCAATAAAATCATTCTGAGATAGTCCTAATTGATACAGTCAAAAGCTTTTCTTAGATAAAGTTTTAAGATGAGTGTTTGTAATTTCGTTTTCTTTATGTTGTGTAGTACCTCTTGCGCCGATCCTATTGCATCTAGTATCTGTCGACCTTTGATGAAGCCCTGTTGTTCCTCCGAGATAAGGCGAGACATAAATGACTTAATTCTGTCGGCCAAAAGTTTTGTGATAAGCTTATAACAACCATTGCACAAAGAAATAGGCCTAAAATCACTGAAAGTGCTAGGATGATTTGATTTTGGAATCAACATCAGAAAAGTAGAGTTTAGAGCTTGAGAAACTATTCCTTTGATTCTAGAATTTTCGACCAGTTCCCAATGATCGTCACTGATCAGATCAAAAAAATGAAGATAGAATTCGACTGTCCAATCGTCCGAGCCGAGATTTTTGTCCTTTTTAAAGGTGTTGAGTGCCTTCCAAATCTCATCTTTAGAATATGGTGCAAAGAGAATATCTGACTCGCTATCAATGATTATATTTGGATATAGACCTATAATAGATGTCTGATCAATAATGTTAGTAAGTCCTTTATCTCGATAGGCATTTTTAAAGTGATTATGCGCCACATCTAGAAGATTTTATTGTCCAATGATAGAGACAATGCCATCTGATTGAAGAGCCCATATGTGCTTGTAGTTCCTTCTATGACTCGAAAATTTGTGAAAAAAAATTGTATTGTTGTCTCCATAGTTAATCCAGATGGCTCTTCTTTTTTGTCACCAATGCACTTCCTCAATAAAAACTAGATTGTTTTGTTCTGACTCCAGAAGTTTTAAATGATGTTGCAGATTAATATGATCAATACCCTTTTTCTTAGATATTTCTAAGATCAAGTGTTGAATGTTATTTTCAAGCTGAGACAGTCTATCGAATGTCTTTGATAATTGTTGTCGGGCCCAACATTTTACTTTTATTTTTAGAACTTTTAACTTTCCAGCTAATCTCCTCTGTACATAAATTGCTACCAAAATATATAGCTATAAATTGCACAAAGTACTTTAGAATAGCTATCAAAATATACAGTTATATGTATGGATTTATTTTACTTGTTGATATTTCTGGATATTTTATGTTTTGTCTTTTTTGACAGGAATCCCGCTAAATTACTATTTTATGTTGTTTAAAATCCATTTTTTAATGTAGAAAAGGATTTTAAACACATTTAATATTTCACCCATATTTTTAGCTTATTAAGGCTTTGCAATAGAGTGCAATATTGTGTGATAATAAAACTAGAGGAATTTTCTAGGTCAAAGAGAAGCAAGGCTAATTGGGCTTTAGTTTTCAGTGAACTCCCACATTTTAATGATATATATTTGTCTCTTTCAACATTCTCCAAGTGAAATATTCATTAGTCTCTTTGTTGGAATCATTTATTATTTAATTTGGTATCTAAAGAGGTTTAGAGTAATATTGTTTACCATATATCTTTTTTGTATGGTCAAAAAATGGAATCCAATTGTTGATTTTTGGATTTTTTTTAATATTCAACTACTCTTTTTTCCTTAGTGATAGTTCATCAAATGAATTTCCAATAATACATATTCTCAAGATTTTTATAAGGAGATATATCATTAAGGAATAATAGTTTGTGTACAAAAGCTATGGTCTTGAGAAGGAAATGTTCAAACTTAAATCACTTTAGATCCTCTATATGTGTTTTTTTCTTCAGGGTTTTTTCACTTTGTTACCCCCTTAAGGGTGAAAACTTTTGGATACCCTCGAAAAGGGTGTCGTGTTATTACATGCATGAGGTAACATGCTCATATTGTTTAGATATAGACCTAGTTTCTCTTTATCTCTACCAGATGTATGGTCATGCTAACTCAATTAGTATAACTCATCTTCATCCCCACTCATCAAATGATATATGTGTTAATATTATGGTAGTTGCGGGAGGTATTTACCTCCACGTGTGAACTTGATGAGAATAGAAGACTCCAGAAAGCAAGAGAAAACCCTAATGAGTTGGCTAATAACCCTAAAAGTCTTGTCGGTTCAAGAAGATAATTTATATTAGGTTATTAGCCTCCACGAGAAGAAGTTGACCAAAAATAATAATAATATACTGAACAGACACATATCCAGAAGGATAAGTCGACCCTAGCAAATTTGGTAGAACTAGTATAAATACAGGGCGTCAGTTCTCATTTGAAAACATCTCAGAATTGCAGTTCCCAGTTTGGTATGCATGTGTGGAGGAGAGCTGCAGGTGCAACTACAATAGCAACATGTTTTCAATATTGGCTTGAATATCTCTTGGCTAGGGTTTAGACTATCTGATAAGCTTTTTGTGATGCACTATCCTTGGGGAAAGGTGCACTACCCTTTGTTTGGCTATCTAGCCTAGGGTTTTCTTTCGGAGGAATTCTCAGTCAAGGTTAAGGTGCTCGGAGGGTGGCTTCGGATTATCGTTGGGTGACGAGGGTATCGCCAATGGTAAAATGAGCACACCATATTCTATATTCTAATACGTTATGGGCCCACACCTCCTTCATTCAGTCTAAATGCTGGAAGGAAACATAGCTTCTAGGATATTGAGCTCATTGAGGAACTTCCGCTAGGGTTACTAGCAAAAGCAACTCCCAAGACATTGTCGCTAGGGTTACTAGCAGGAGCAGTTGCAGAAACCCTAAACCTCTTGTTGAAGAACCTAAGTGAATGGATTGACCTAATCTTTGGATAGATCAGTGTGCCCTAGCCGAGCACATCTCCTGGCACTCTTAGAAGGCCAAGACGTGAAGTTTGGATTTTTGGTCAAATGTAGGGTTTGACCAAGTCAAGCAGCCCTGATGAACTCTATGAAGTTTGAGAACAAGTTAGATGGAGCCTCTAACTTTAGAGCATGGAAGACAAGGATTTACCTCATCCTTGCTAAGAATAAAGTGTTGGATATTGTGAAAGGAAAGATCGTGAAGCCAGAGTTTGAAGAAGGAGAAGAGAAGGAACCACAGAACGTTGCAACCATGGAGAAGTTCAAATATGTTGACATCAATGCCATGAGTATCATAGTGGATTATATAAAAGACCACTTGATACCCTACATCTCCCATCTTGACTCATCGAAGAAGATGTATGATGCCCTAACAAATCTCTTCTCAGTCAGAAACATTGGACAAGTTATGAGTCTGAAAAATGAGCTCCGTAACATGAAGTTAAATGATGATGACAACATAACATCATACTTTGTAAGAATCTCCTAGTTAAGAGATCAACTATAAGCTATTGAAGTGATTACTTCAGAGAAGGAATTGGTGAACATAATACTTAATGGTCTTTCGAAGACATGGGATGCAATTGCCGCAAGCATGAACACAAGAAAGGAATATCCGACATTTGAAGAACTTTGGACTTGCTGTGCTCAAGAAGAATCAAGGATCAATGCAAAAGAGAAACCCCAAAAGAAGTACGATGATCAAGCCTTCACAGAAAAACTCAAGAACTTCATGAACAAAAGGATGTTTGGCTCAAGGAGGAAGCCAAATCAAGAGAAAGACATTTAAGAAGTACAATGCTTCAACTGTCAAAAGTACAGTCACTACAAGAATCAATGTCCAGAGATAAATAAAAGGAAAGAGAAACATGAAGCATCGATTGCCAAAGAAAAACAACCTATAAAGAAGACTAAGCAGGATGGAAGAGACTTCTTCTTCTAAAAAGGTAACAACATTCTTCTTATTCCTTGTACATTTCTTGTTTGCATCATTTCTTTACATATCTTGTATATCTATCTCTTGGAAGATAATGTGTTCCAAGAAGAACTATACCTATGGAAGAACAAACAAGATAAAAATAGTTATCATTAGATAATGCACATGAAAGAATGAAATACAAATCATGTGGAATCTATTGCGGGATAAGATGAATCAATCATGAAGAAACTTAGTAGAAGAAAAGACATAAAGAATTCAGTAATCAAGAGGAAATTGGAAAAAAACTTATGACATTTTGTAGAAGATAACAAGATGGAACCGTGGACTCTGTTAGACAAGAAAGCCAAATTATATATTGCAGAAGACAATAAGGAGGCAGATGGAAGTATGGACTCTATCAGACGGAGGGATACGATTATATGCACTCTTACATGAAGCAAGGGTTAGTAGGGAGCTAATCCTATGATCCATTTAAGATGATACAATATATATGTCCATGGTAGCAACCATAAAATTTAGTATGTATTCAGCTCAACCATAGAGGAAGAATTATTCAAAGAGAAGCCTTAAAGTATGCATGGTTGTTCATCCAGATCTGTGATCCTATGATGAAAAGAAGAAGTGGAATCTCTAGAGCATGGAATATATAAGAAACTCCATGGATCCAAGAGCTAAAGAAAAAAATGAAAAAGAACATGAGGATTCCAAGAGAAACCAGAACAACCAGTCATTTTATTAAGAATCAAGAGATTACCAGCGTGATATGAACTCAATAAAAGAAATCAAGCAGAAGAACTTGAAGTCATGATGAAGAACAATGTATAGAAGACTTATTAATAAAATCATTGTGAGATCTAGAACCAGAAGTTCTCCCAGATGGAGGGAGAATACTATGATGATTACTTGTTCCAGTACACCAAACATATCACTACATGAGTCATTATATCATCCACAACATCCATGAGTTGGAGTTCTACATCAGATGAATGAAAAGAAAGTTCTCCCAAGAAATTGAATAAAGAAGGTATGAAGAGAAACTTCAAGAGTTTGAGGCATACCAGAAAGATACTCCTGTATGCAAATAGAAGAAGATAACTTGGTGGAGAATATCCAGTGCACAACAAAAGCGTGGTAAAGATTTCCTATAAACATCAAGATGACTACTCAGTAAATCAGATCTCATGATGACAGAAGAAGTGCCACATGGATATGTTCCATCTTTCCAACTATGATATACTCTATTGTTTAGATCTACATGAAGCCTTCACAGTGTTCCAGACTAAAGAACATTTGAAATCAAGCATTACATTATCCATGATAAAATCTAGAAAGGAGAAAATGATTCTCCAATAGATATCTCCACAGATGAGCAGATAAGAAAACATTTTAGTAAATATCCTATCCAAGATGAAAGAATTTGCGTACTCAAGCTAGAGCTCGTGGAAAAAACTTCCCTCTTATTGAAAAAGGAAGAAATGACTCTCCAAGTTAGGAGGGATCACTGAAAACATTATTGAAGACATTCATCCTTAAATTTGAAAAATAGTCCATCTTGGACAGATGCTTTCCTATATGGAAAGTGGATTGAGATTTTTTACGGACAGTGACTTTCCATTGTGGTTAACATGGGAAGTAGTCTAATTGCTGATGTATCATAGAAAACGACTACCCATTGTGGTTAACATGGGGAGTGGTCTAGGGCAGTCTCTCTTCTTGAGAGTTACTCAAGAAGACTGGCCCGCCTCGCCGGACAATGATTTCTCATTGTGGTTAACATGAGGAATGGTACGTTTTGGAGGTTGATGCAGGACAATCTTTTCCTCTTGTGGTTAACAGAGGAAATGGTCTGGACAGTCATTCCTTAGGGTTTACACATTCTCTCTAGGGTGCACTTTGATTAATGTAGGAGGAATGGCCCAGGGTGGGGAATGGTCCAGGCTCAGTAATTAGGGATAGACATTCCTTAGGGTTATACATTCTCTCCAAGGCACACTTTGATTAGTGTAGGAGGAATGGCGCATTGTGGGGAATGGTCCAGGAAAGACATTCCTTAGGGTTTATACATTCTCTCGAGTGCGCACTTTGATTACTGTAGGAGGAATGGCCCAGGGTGAGGAATGGTCTAGACTCAGACATTCCTTAGGGTTTATACATTATATCGAGTGTGCACTTTGATTAGTGTAGGAAGAATGGCCCAGGGTGAGGAATGGTCCATGCTCAGAAATAAGAAACAATCATTCTTCCTTGTTTGAGAAGAATAGGGTAGATAGCCCATTGCTAATGAGGGTAGATATTCTTTCAAATCTCACAAATGTGAGTGAAAGATTGGCCCAGACAAATCCATTTATATCATAACATTGTTTCTGTACAGGTTGCTATCAGATGTTTGTTATGAAGACAATAGATATAGACTAATGTGGTGGATATGTTCCACTGTTCGTGACGTAGATATTCTTTCATAGCTCACATATGTGAGTGAAATATTGGCTCAAATAATTTAGTATATATCATAACATTGCTTTTATGGAGGTTTCTATCATATGTTTGTTATGAAGACTATATGATAGTAGATGAGGACTATTGTCATGGATATGTTCCACTGTTCGCAACCTTACGTTGCTAATCAAGTACTTGTGTGTTACTTGGTGTGGTAGTGAACCACTGGATTGTAGTTATGTACTACTATGGATAGACACAGTTGTGTTCTATTTTTGTTCTAACTGCCTTGAAGACTATCAATAGTGTATTGGAAATAATCACCATCCATATGAATGATGAACAAAGATTTTCTAGACGGAAATTGGTTCAGAGAATTTACTCCTCTAGATTATAAGAGTGGCTCTTGTATCACTCTATGTGTGAGTGAGTTATCCAGCATCATGTCTAATTACTCAGATGAAGTATGGTTTCGAGAGATGATGCAGTTGATGGTGATGTTCATGATCTAGTCATGAGATAGTCTAGATGACTATATTGATGCTACCAAGTAAATGGTATGTTTTTGTGGTCAAGTCCATTACCTGTAATAGCTCCCTAGCTAGGAGGGAGTGTTAATATTATGGTAGTTGTGGGAGGTATTTACCTCCACGTGTGAACCTGACGTGAATAGAAGACTTCAGAAAGCAAGAGAAAACCCTAATGAGTTGGCTAATAACCCTAAAAGTCTTGTTGTCTCAAGAAGATAATTTATATTAGGTTATTAGCCTCTAAGAGAAGAAGTTGGCCAATAATAATAATAATTTATTGAACACACACATATCCAGAAGAAGAAGTCTCCCCCAACAAATCTGGAAAAACTAGTATAAATATAGGGCGCCAATTCTCATTTGAAAGCATCTCAGAATTGCAGTTCTCAGTTTGGTGCGCACATGTGGAGGAGAGTTGTAGGTTCAGCTGCAGTAGCAACACATTTTCAGTATTGTGTTGAATATCTCGTGGCTAGGGTTTGGACTATCTTCTCAACGTTTTGTGATGCGCTATCCTTGGGGAAAGGTGCACTACCCTCTGTTTGGCTATCTAGCCTAGAATTTGCTTCCAGAGGAATTCTCAGTCAAGGTTCAGGTGCTCGGAGGGTGGCTTCGGCCTATGGTTGGGTGATGAGGGTATCGTCAATGGTAAAACGAGCAAACCATCTTCTATATTCTAACAATATGCATTATGGTATGCTATGGTATGATTCCTATATGCTTCATTTGAAATTCCATGTATCAATATTCATTTGTATGTGATGATATAACTTCTTATCTCATCGTAAAGTGGTAAACACCTAGCTATGTTTGTTGACACTTGATGACATTACATGGTTTTATTACTTGCCTCACAATAAAACCAAAGATGCAAAGGATATAAACGAGGCTCTACTTGGTTGATGATGAAAATTGTTGAGGTGATATGCTTATAATGAAAAAGAGAGCACCAAGAATAGGCTCAATACTGCAAGCAATAGAATGAGATGCAATTTCACCTTAACTCCAAACAATGTCCTTTTTTGTAAATTTAGTCCCCTTGGCCTAAAAGGGTATAAACAAATACCCAGGAGAACTATTCTAGCCATTAGTGACTAGAGTATTCATTATTCAAAATTAGTCTAGTTGGTCCAAAAAAGGGTTAAACTTACACCAAATAGACGTCCCTTAAAATCCAATTTACGAGTGTGAAAGAGACAAGTTCACTCGACAATCTTTTCTCTTTTTGAGAGATTTGGAAAAGAGATTAAAAAATACTTGGAGGATGTTTTTCTAAGTAGCATATAATGGGGGAGGCCAAGGCTCCTATGCAGGACTTCTATCAAAACTTAGCAACTCACAGATAGTCAACACAAGCTTGGGTAAACCCAAATATTTCCAAGTCGAGGAGGATAAAATACTTACATAGGGTATCTTATCTACAATATATCGAAGAATGCCCCTTATGTGGAAGGGTGTAGAAGAAGGAAGTTGATTCTCTACAAGATCATTCCAATTAAACGAAACCACCCTAGGACTTGGAGGGAGCGTACTCGAAGAGAGTGGAGCGGTCCCTAGTTCAGAAGGTACATAACTAAAAATGATATGGACACGGTCAAAAGACATATCACCCACCAAAAGAAGAGTGGGATTGGCCAAACATTGCATCAACAACCTCACTTCCTTAGACTTGTCACTCTCCAAGAGAAGAGTGGGATCGACTGAATATTACATCAACACAACCACTTCTTCAACCTTTGGTTGAATAGGATGTGTAATGTTCCTAACTTGGATAGTCTAGGAAGCATTGCTAATGTGTGTGTAGAATCAAGGGTTTACAACATATAAATGATCATACAAATAATAAAAGTGACAAAGGACTTCAAAGTTTGTATTATGATATCTCTGTGGATTACAAAATGGTCGAATGTGGCTGAATAAACTGAAAATACTCGACTAGATCAATAGACAAAGGATCTTAGCCGGAATACAAATGCAAGATACCAGATATATAAAATATGCAGAACAGAAACGAAATGCTAGAAATGACAGAATAACAGTAAAATATCCAGCATAATCTTCACAATACACATAAATGATATATGAAATAACAACAGAAATAGCACTTTGAATCAGATAGCAATGTTCACAGGCCTCTTCGAGGGGGAAACCTCCAGTCGAGCAACACTCTATTACAATAATATCCCAACTAGGGTTCTCAAACCCTCGACTCCTATTTATACTAAAAAGAAGCATCTAGAGGAAGATCGTTCTAGAAGCAGAAGCTTCTATTAGGTCTTCTTACATCTGCCTTATTCTGTTTTATTGAAAGGTCTTATTAATATTGACCTTTATTACATCTGAATACATTGATCTACCTATGTGTGGGTTAGGACCTTAACATGTCCTCCCCCTTAAAAACAACCTTGTCCTCAAGGCTTGAGATGTGGAAACTGCTGCAGAATGGTAGTTGGTTACCAAGTGGCATCTGCTAGAGTCATATCTTTCCACTGTACGAGCACTTCCTTGATGGTTCTCTGACGCAGGCGACGCTCCCTCTGGTCCAAAACTGCTTCTGGTTGTAGCCAAATGGATCCTTATTCTGCTAACTCTGGAAGGTTGGTTTGAAGTTGGCACCTGGTTCCAATCACCTTCTTCAAGCAAGAAACATGAAAAATAGGATGTAGCTTCGACTGACTGGGCAGAGCTAACTGATATGAGACTTGTCCCACACGCTTTAGAACTGTGTAAGGGCCATAAAATTTGGGTGCTATCTTTTGACATTGCTCGGCCTTGAGGGAAGTTTGCTTATATGGTTCCAGCTGCAGAAACACCTGATCCCCTTCTACAAATTGACGTTCCGAGCGACCTTGATCTGCTTGTTGCTTCATTCTATTCTGGGCCATGACCAAGTTCTCTTTAAGGGTACGAAGGATATCTTCTCGGACTGTAAGTGTTTGGTCAACCGCCTGGACCTTCGAGGTACCCGGTAAGTATGAGAGAACTGATGGTGGCTTCTGTCCATACACTGCTTCAAAAGGAGTCATGCGAGTGGCTGTATGGT
>ML807940.1:50763-73629 GCA_009831015.1 Picea engelmannii
TTCACAAATTTTGCTTCAATTTCATCGGGCTCAGAATCCTCATTCTTGTCTGCTTTAAATGATGCTTCTCTGGAGGTGGGTTTATCTTTAACTATTCTCATTTCATATGCAGTCAATGTTTCGAGGAGTTGGTCAAACTGCAAGGTTTTCAGATGATTAAGTTCTTCTATAGTAGAGACCTTCGGGTTGAACCTATCTGGGAGAGATCTCAAGATTTTCTGAACTAAAGAAGGTTCTCCAATTATTTCACCAAGTGCCTTCATTTCATTTACCAATTCTTTTATTCTCATAAAGTATTTTCTAATAGTTTCATCTTCCTTCATGGCTTGACATGTTTAAGCTCTAGGATCTACACTTAGATAAAAGGGGTCGGCTCTGATACCAATTGTTGGACAACTGAGAGGGGGGTTGAATCAGTTGTTACTGAGCTTAAACAATTATGCTTCTTTTAAAACTCTTTACAGAGACACTGACTTATCACTGTTCTGCTCCATCTTGTTGCTATGTCTGCCTCATTGCCTTTTTGCTCAGATCACTTGCGCTGTTTGTTCTTTTGCCTTTTAAGCTCTGTGCGCCATACCCTTTCACTGCACAGATCCTCTTCCCTTGAATTCAGTTGTTGTACTCTCCTTCTTCTTCGCACATGAATCACCTTCACCAGCTACAATCACTGCCAACTCCAATAGCAACAGCAACACCCAACTCTTCTCTGTACTATGTATTTATAGCTTCTGTGCACCTTGTGCATGCAATGTTCACCATTCCTCTGCATGCTCCAACCACACCAATCTCCTCCACCTCTCGAGTGCTTTGCGTGATCATCATCGTCACTCTTAAGCTTCTCTGGCTGTTTTCCCAAGTGTCTTCTAGTCCTCTGGCTGAAACCATCAGTGGTTTCTAGCGGTTTCACTGGTGCATGCAACAATAGCGCTACGATCAATACTTGATCCAACAGTTCAGATCCAATCGAGATTACATATATCATGATTTCGACACTCTTGGCATTAACAGGTTTAGTCACTTACAAATCCTGATCCCCGAAACTCTGATATAGAGCTTATCCGAACTGACTCCTTTTCTTCCCATGACCAAGGGCTGTGACCACACCCTTATGCCTAAGGTGCTTTCACGATTTCGCATATTGCAAATTCAGCTTTGTTTCTTTTGTCTCTCCATATTGCGATTCGTGAAACTCCGATGTGGAGTTTGATCAACGATCCAGGTCTGATATTGACTGGACGGTCCAGATTCAATCGTGATTTTGCATATCTCGAAATCGAGATTCTCGTTGCATTGTGTTCTTTGCCTCATGAATTCGTTATCCATGAAATTTCGATACAAACTTGAATCAACGGTCCAGATGTGATCTTTATTCAATGGCTGCGATTAAATCGCGAAATCGCTCATCGCGAAATCGGCATTCCTGATGTCAAGTGACTTTGTCATTTCAAAGTCCTGATCCCCGATACTCTGTTGTCGTCACACGTGGTTTGACACATGTTAAATACTGCCACATGTCACTCTGATTCGTTACTTACATGTGCCTGAAGTGTTGAATCTGCCTGACACCTGTCATTACCTGGTTGTGCCACGTGTCCCTAGCTGACGTGGTCTTCTGTCGTGAGTTGGATCGACGGTCTATATCACATGTTGATATGATGGTTCAGGTTCAATTGGGATTTCTTTCATCGCGATTTCGGGGTTTCTGTTGTAATTGTTCATGGGACTCGTGAAACTCTGAATCCCGATTCTCCGATGAAGCCTCCTGTCGAGATTCTCCCAGTGTCGCCCGATCGCTGCCATGTGTCCTTCCAAATGGACGGTCCCGATTATGTCAGTATTTTGAGACTTTCAATGTCTCGGTTCTCATGGCCTTGAGAACTTCGATCTCCCGAGGCTTATCTCCCTCGCAACTTCTGCAGATCTGACGACTGTCAGTCTTTCGGGAAATTTGAATGGGATCCAACGACTATGGATCTCTGTCTTCCTTCTCCTCTACAAACTCCTGTATCTTGAGCTTTACCTTTGCTGCGCGCATTTTATTCAACGTTGTTCCTCCTGAGCTTTCACGTCCAAATCCCCAAGGGATTTTATCCTTCTTATCCTACCATCTCCATTGTTGTACTTGCCATCAATGACAAGCATACGCTACTTGGTAAACATTTGCCAACAGTACCTTCATCACCCATTTCTATTGGTGCTCATTGAGGTCCTTCTGCTTAAGGAAATACTTCAAACTGTTGTGATTAGTCTTGACCACAAATTTGCTACCCACCAAATATTGTCTAAACTTGGTCAAGGAATGCATGATTGCCAACATTTCCTTTTCATAATTGGAGTAAAACCTCTTAGGTTGACTAATCTTCCATCTCTCGAATACAATGGGGTGTCCTCCTTGCATCAAAACTGCACCAATCCCTTCACCATATGTGTCACACTCTAGTACAAATGGCAAGGTGAAGTCTGGTAGTGCCAACACAAGATAAGTTCCCATGAATTCCCTCATGTGATCAAAGGATTCTTGTGATTTATCGGTCCATGTGAAGGCCCCATGCTTGGTAATATCTATCAGCGGTGCTCCGAGCTGAGAAAAACCTCGAACATACCTCTTGTAATAGTTGCATAGCCTAAAGAAGCTCCTCAATTATGTCACGTTCTTGGGCATCGACCAATCCAGAATGGCCCTAATCTTCTCTTGGTGCACTTGTACCCCCTTTTCACTGATGATGTGGCCTATGTAAAGCAGCTCTGTCATACTGAACTCACACTTGGACTCTTTGGCATATAATGATTGTGCCTCCATGATGCTCAATACCTCATCTAGGTGCCTCGTATGCTCTTGCCATGACCGACTATAGATCAATATGTCATCGAAGAAAACCAAGACTGATTTCCTTAACTGATCCCTGAATATATGGTTCATGTAAGAATGGAATGTAGTAGGTGCATTGGTTAGCCCAAATGGCATAACCAGGAACTCGAAGTGTCCAAAATGACATTGAAATGTTGTCTTCTCTATGTCCTACTCTTGCATGCTGATCTAATGATATTCAGATCATAGATCAATTTTTGAGAAGAAAATTTCCCCATACAGTTCATCCATCAACTCATCAATGTGTGGAATAGGGTACCGGTTCTTGATGGTTTTCTTTTTCAAGGATCGGTAATCAATGCACATCCTCATGGTGCCATCTTCTTCAGAACTAAGACAACTAAAGAAGAAAATGGGTTGTTGCTTAGTATGATGTGTCTGATTTCCAACAATTACTTGATTGCCTTCTCTATCTCATCATTGAACCTCCTAGGATGACGATAGGGGGGGGTGATCATAGGTTTGACCCCCTCCTCCAACTCAATGGTGTGCTCAAACTCCTTGTCAAGTGGTCTCCCTAATGGAATTGCTTCAAAGACCTGCTGATTTCATCCCAATAAATTCTTGATCTCAGTATGGTACTCTTGTCGACCTTTTGAATCCTTATGAGTAGTGATCAAGCATTTTGCGGCATATGATACCTCCCCATGTATGAATATCCTCTCCATCCTCTTGGTTGAAACTGTCTTGGGTGCTCCTGTTGACATACCTCTTAGAACATCCTTCTTCTCATCTTGTTCCTTGAATCCCATCTCCAAGGTTTGGTAGTTGGTGGTCATCTTTCCCAAGGTAATCATTCACTGAACTCCTAACACCACATCTATGTCCAATAGGTCAACCACATAAAATGTGTCTCTCACTGTGTAGTTTCCTAACTTCATATCTAATTTTGGAATTATGTCTAGACACTCCACTATGTGGCCATCTGCTACCATAACATCAAACTCCTTTGTCTGAAGTGCCCGTCTCGATACTAGTGAAGCATCGATGAAGTTGTGGGTGGCCCCACCATCTATCAGGGAGATTGCTTCTTGCCACTGAATAATCCCTCTGATATAGAGAGTATCATACCTGGGAACACCAGAAAGGGTCGCTATGACTCCTCCCTTTGCTCGTTTCCTCCTGTTAGCCTTCTCTGGCGGTTGTGGGACTATTGGAGGATGGGTTTCTGCCATTTTTAGTGGTCTACGGGGAGGTTTCTCCTCTGTTGGTGTTGGCTCCTCCTCTAAACTAGTGGATCCACTATCCTTCTCTTCCTCCTCACTATCCACATTGTTTGTTGCTACCTAAATATAATGAATCTCTCCCTTGCCCATGCACTTGTGGCCTGGGACCCAAGGATCTTTGCAACTGAAGAAAAGCTTCTTTCTCATAAGATCTCGCCTAGTCTCATCATCCAACTTCTTCTTTCCCTTCCATTCTATTTCGAATGGATTCTTGTCTCAATCCCTCTAGGGCACAAATGGTTTGGAGAAAGTTTTAGTATTTGGCACTGAGTCTGCCAGATCTCGAGTGTGAAGGATGGCATCCTGGAAAGTGGGAGGCATGTATGCCTTCACCCATCCTATCAAAGGCTCTATGAGTCCTTCTGTGAATGGCATGATCATTCTGGGCTCTGATATATATGTCACTACCACGACTACCCACTAAAAATATGTGATGAACACCTCTGTTGTGCCAGTTTGTCTCAACTGGGCTAGATCCCTGAAGTGTATCTCGGGATCCTTCCTGTCAAACCTGTCCATGAGCCTATCTGTAAACTCCCTATAGGAGGTGATGAGACTGTGACCCAATGTCACCAGTCCATGATACCACCACTCGTGTGCCTCACCCTCCAAGTCTAAGGTCACAAAACTTATGGCCTCGATCTTGATCATCTGGTTGAGCTTGTAATACGTGTATAGATTATGTAGACAAGCTTTGGCAGTGTATTTGTACGATCCATCGAAAGAAGGGATGGTCAGTTTCCCAAATTTTCGAATGAAATCGAGGTTATTCCCCTGCTGCTGTTGTGGTCCTCCCCTCTGCTGCTCTCTGGGGTGGTTCCTGAATCTGATTCCACAGTACTCGACTAAGGGCATGTCCTAATGGAAGTCACGACCCAATGCTATGTATTCCCTCCTATACTCTGTGCTAATGGGGGTGTCCTCTAGAAATTGGGAAACCAGGGTCTAGGAATCCTACTCACAGAGGTGTATGTGCGAGAGGGTGACTGGGGTCTACTCCCTACTCTCGAGTTCCCCTATGCTACATGCGGGACTTGTGTATTTGGGGTGCCCACTCTAGCCAATCTATCAACCACTTGTGCCAAGGACCGAAACATGGTTTGTTGACTAGCCAACATATCATTGATAACCTGCATGAAATATGACTCTGGATCTACTGCGGCCTTGTCACTACCCTCTGGTCACTCATATATATTTCCTAGCATCCTCTCTACCTCACGCTTAGCCTCACACTCTGATCTTCTCTCTACTACTTTGTGTGCCTCTTCCTTTTCCTCTGAGCTAGGAGGAAAAAGGGGAAAATCAGGCCTATGCCTTCTTTCATGATGCTTGTTGCAAGTGACATATTTGTCACCTATGTTTTCATGGCCCTCTGGGTCTTCTATTGCACTCATTATTTTTAGTCGCAGGTTGGCATGACTAAAGATATGATACCACTGTAATGTTCCTCACTTGGCTAGTCTAGGAAACGTTGCTAATGTGTGTGTAGGATCAATGCCTTACAACATATAATTGATCATACAAATAATAAATCTCACAAAGGACTGCAAAGTTTGTATTCTGATATCTCCGTGGATTACAAAATGGTCGAATGCGGCTGAATAAACTAACAATACTCGAATAGATCAACAGACATAGGATTTTAACTGGAATACAAATAAGCAATTGCGGTTGAATAAAATAACAACACTCGACTAGATCAAAATACAAAAGGATCTTAGCCAGACTACAAATAAGCAACTAAAAGATAATACCCAGAATATGGGAGCACTGCGGAATCAATGAAGAATGATGGAAGACCTGGATGATCTTCCCGGTGACTAGGGTGTGTCTTTCAACACCGAAATCTACCTACTGGTGTCTTCCTCCTAGAATACACTGAACTATCTCTCCTGAGATGCGCCTCTTCTCCTCAATGACAAGTCATAATCTGCATAATGATGAATTAGGATGCTGACCCTTCCTTTATAGCTTTCCAAAACCCTAAATCATGCTGAAACCCCAATTCACTGTTGACTTCCAAAACCCTAAATTACTTTTGAAACCCTAATTCACTATTGACTTTTATTCTTAGCTCATAATGACTTAAAATATCTTTTAACCCTTTTTAGCTCAATGTCACTTTTCGAATATAACACTTGTGACTGGAGTGACCTCTAGTAACCCTGTTTACCCCTCTTTGGCCCTAGCTATAGTCTAATGGGGTGGTTTAGATCATTAAGCCTCCTCTTTGGAGATCCTATTTGGAAAGGGACATTATAGGATGCGAGACAACAAGGTCAATAGATGCATCACCCACAAAAACAAGAGTGGTGTTGGATGAAGATTTCATAGACATGACCATTGGTTGAACAGGATGTGAGACAAAAATGTCAAGAGACGCATCACCCCCTAAAATAATAGGGGTGTCAGCCGAAGATTGCATCGACATGGTCGTTGTATCAACCAAAGAAAGACTATAATGTTGGGAAACCAAATATGACTCAGAACCCGAAGGGTCCCCAGGAACGAACCACGCTTCTTGTACCACAACAGTAGCAGGGCACAAACGAGTAAGGTGATATCCTTTGCAAAGCATACAAAGGAAACTAGTCTTATGTCTTACATGTCTAGGCTTCTCAATCATATGAATGCCCCGAACATGAATTGTAGTGGTTGGTGAAAAAACTTCAACATGACTAGCAGAGGTTGATGATGAATCCCCGACATAACTAGTAAAGGTTGTTGATGAATCCCCAACATGACTAGTAGAGGTTGGCGATGTATGTGCAATTTGACTAGAAGTGACTAGAGTTGTGTCCCCATCATAACTTGCAGTGGTTGGTTGCATGCCTTCAACATAAATTTTAGAGGTTGTCGACCTATCTCCAACATGACTAGCAGAGGTTGGTGATATAATGTTAGTATGACTTGCACTGATTGGTCTTACGATGGTTGGTTGTGACATTTGAGACGAAGGTTATAGGAAAGATTGGTTTTGAGAAATTGTAGGTTAAGAAGGGTTCTGGTATACACCATGGCCCTATCTGGCCAGAAAGTAATTAAAAAAAAATGTTCTACTATGATTAACCATGTTCGTCTAGTTAATTATTGTTCCAGAATCGGATCGAGGACCTTGTCAGGGCTAAAAAAGGCTAAAAAATGAAATTTCTTAGAATCCGATGAAACCAACACCATTGCATCCATCTCATCTTCCTGATTTCATCCATATATTTACTTCGTCAAACAGGCTTCGTATGTGAAAGATATCACATTCTGTTCGAAAACCCAAACAGGCAAAAGAAATGGGTGACTATACAGTCTGTACAGTGCCATGTGGCAGGATGACTGTACAGACTATACAGTCATACCGCTGATGTGGCAGGTGACATGGTACTAGAAGGTACATCAACAAACATGTGGCAGGTGATCGGGCATACGACAGGTACAGTTGGACCAGTCAAAGGGTGACATGTGTCACCACTATAAGGGTGACACGTGGCACAAGCTGATGTGGCAGACACAGTGGCATGTTGATAGGGAAGTGATGTGGTAGTATGGAGCTAACAACCCGGCATACCATTGGTCCAATCCTGTGTTGACAAGTGGCATTGTATTTGGCTAATGGGAAGGTTCCACATGGCCCAGTCATGGGCTGCCACGTGGCACCCTTTGGTTGGCTCATTGGTTTGTGCAAAATATGGGGTATCCACCAGAGTTGAACCCTCAACCTCCTCCAAGCTATGGATTGGAAGGACTGGGCTAACTGCTCGCTCCACTAGTGTTACTTATTATATATGTTCTAAAAAATTTATTTGAATTGAATTTAATCGACATTCGGAGGGGTTAAAGGGTTGGGACTTAGCCCCAGCCCTCGGCACTTAACATCTGACGTGACTGCCACGAGAACCAGGAGACAAAAGTGCAGAAGCATGGGGACTAGCCCTGTTTCTTTGGGGATTCGGTCCTATCCACCACTCGATAGAACCGGGGGCTATCCCTACCAAAAGGGCACAGGGGGTTAAGTTGTTAGCCCATAGTCCTATCCACACGCCACAGGACTAGGAACCAATCCAAACAGAGGGCCATCACGCAGAGGTTAGCCAAAGAGCACGTGGAGCATGCCCATAGGACCAGGGGGATAGCGTAAAGGGGGCTTCTCCCAAATATTTATGTAAAGTGGTTTTTTTTTATATAGTTTTTGATTTTTTATTGATTTTTATGCCTGTAATAATGGATTTTATCCATTTTTGGGAGATATTGGGCATTTTTGGAGGCCAGATTTTGGGAGGAAGTTGGGGATGGATAACCAACTTCACATCTATAAAAACTAGGCCTGTTTGAGGCCATGGAGGATAGTCAGAGCAGAGTTATGCTGAAGGGAAGCCAAGCCAAAGAGATTTTTATGTAGGGAAGTTGTTGAGGAGCAGACGCTTGTGGGCCATTTCTGGGAGCTTCGGTCATCTGTTTTGCGTGCCGTTTCTTTTGATGGGTTCTAGAGATATGGAAGAACATGAAAAAATCAGTCTTATAGCCAATTGGCACTGTTGCGATGTATTTTTTAGCTTTGAACATAAGTAAAGAAGCCTCCCCCACAGAGACAAAGGCCCGGAGACGTAGGCAACATTGTCCCAAACTCTGTTATCAATTCTCTTGCTATGGTTTATTGTTTATTACTTCATTTCAGATCTGCATATATGTATATGGATATCTTAATTCCTCTTATTTCCTCATTCTTTCATTAAGCTTCTCAAATGGTTAATTAACACATGCAATTAAAAACTCAATCATAGTCATTAAAAGATTTTTACGGATCAAGTGGTATCAGAGCTAGTTGACGTTTGGATTTGAGTTTTGCATGTTAACTAGGGAAAAGCTACATTGATGTGAATGCGAGCTTGTTGCAGAGAATCCATTAATTGGATTGAGAAAGAGAGATTCTCACAACGAGAAGATGGCATCAGAGGAAGGGCTTTCTTAGGATGAGAAAGAGTTCCAGAAAGATTTCCTTGCTATGTCAGAGATGGTAAACGTTTTGTACGAGGATTACTTGGAACGAAGGAGACCAATTTTGGGTGAATCTTCAAAGGGAAAAATTGAAGAGGAAGAGGATCATCCTCAGATTCCTCCTTCACCTCCATCATCACCTTCTTCTTCTCCTTCTTCTTCAAGTTAAAGTTCTAAATCTAATGCAAAGAAAAATGTTTATAAGCATAAGAATGAAATGCCATTGTTAAAAGTTGATGTTAAATTTGAGTTTCCCATATATGATGGTGAAGTAAATGCAGAGAAACTTGACAATTGGATCAGGAAGATGGAGATTTACTGTAGTGTGCAACAGATCAAAGATGAGGCCACACAAATCAAGTTGGCATATTTGAGACTTGTAGGTACAACTCTCATCTGGTGGCAAAGAAAGTTGCAAAATGGAATGCAACAAGTGGGTAAGGTATTTCCATCAGGGAAGAGTTTCATTTCTACACTTAGGAAACAATTCTGTCCTTTGGGTTATAAAGAAAAAGCATTAATTGAATGGCAATCTTTAAAACTAAGAAAAGGACAAAGAGTGCAAGAATACACCGATGGATTTCAAAAAATGGCATTGATGTTAGATATCCCTTTACAAACACAAGAAATTATTATGAATTATATAGGAGGTTTACCTGCACATATTAGAAACACTATTTTCATGTTTGGACCCACTAACCTTGATGAGGTTTCTGTTCAAGCAACATATATTGATGCAGGGAAAGCAAGTGTGTCAGGGAAATCATCGTCTTCAAGAAAAGAGGACAAGAGGAAAAGGCATTGCAAGAATTCAAATGCAATGATGAGGAAGGAAGGAAATCCCTCTTGAAAGCATTGCAAGAAAGAGGGACATGACGAGGACAGATGTTGGCAGTTACATCCCGAGAAGAGGCCAAAGTGGTTCAATGAAAAGAAGGGAATGCAAACAATGGAAACGACAATAAAACCCACATACTTGGGATCGGATTCAAGTGATGAATCAAAGATCTCATTGGTTGGTATGACAGCTAAAATTGGCGAAGGCATTGATTGTAGAAGCAACTTGTTTCATATAACGCTAATCATGCGACGCACTAAGATAGACACATTAATCGATAGTGGATCTCAATCTAACCTAATCTCAGAAGAATTGGTTAAGCAATTGGGGTTAAAAACACAAGTACATCATAAGCCTTACACACTTAAATGGATAAGCAATCATCATCAAATGCACATAACAAAGCAGTGCACAATCAAATTTTCAATTTCATCTAAGTATGTGGACGAAGTAACATGTGATGTAGTGCCGTTAAAAGAATGTGGAATGGTCTTAGGTAGTCCATACTTATATGATCATAAGGCAATCTTCTACAGGACAAAGAATCAATATCAATTAACCAAAGCAGGTCAGGATTATGTGGTTCATGCTCATCATGTTAAGGCAAATAAAACACTTCAAACAATGGAACAATTAAAGAAGGCAGTGCAAGCAAGCAACAAACCAATAATTGTTTCAAATGAAGTGATCGATCTTAAGAAAGAACAATAAATGATTGTTGAATGGAAAATCAATCATAAGTTGCTTCAAGATAAACTCATGTCGTGCAAATATTACAAGTATATTAGCTCATTTACAGTCATCTTTTTGATACTGTCATTAGTAATGTTGTCTACATGGATGATAGTGGCTTCAGTAAGATGTAACAGGGTTCAAATGGCTAACAATATACTGTCAGTTGTCATGATTGTGTTACAGTTGATCTTGATGAGACAGGTGCACAGGACAGAGTTCAGAGACAGAGGACAAGCCGGGTGGCTTATCCCGAGCTTGTTGACTAGTCAGTAACCTTTTGGGGACCAAAAGGTCTTTTAGTGGGGAGGTGTGATCCAGAATCGGATCCAGGAGCCTGTCAAGGCTAGAAAAGGCTCAAAATGAAAGTGCTCAGAATCCAATGAAACCAATGCCATTGTGTCCATCTCATCTTCCTGATTCCAGCCATATATTTACTTCGTCAAATGGGCTCCGTATGCAAAATATATCGCACTCTGTTTGAAAACCCAAACAGGCAAAAAAAATGGGTGACTGTACAGTCCGTACAGTGCCACATGGCAAGCTGACTGTACAGACCGTACAGTCATACAGTTGATGTGGTAGGTGATGTGGCACTAGCAAGTACATCAGCAGAGATGTGTCAGGTGATGGGGCATAAGACAGGTACAGTTAGACCAGTCAGAGGGTGACACATGTCACCACTGTAAGAGTGAAATGTGGCACGAGCTAATGTGGTAGACACACTGGCATCCTAACAGGGCAGTGACGTGGAAATATGGAGCTGACAACTCAATAGACAGTTGGTCCAATCCTGTGTTGACAAGTGGCATTGTATTTGACTAATGGGAAGGTACCCCATGGCCCAGTCATGGGCTGCCACATGGCACCCTTTGGTTGGCTCGTTGGTTTGTGCAAAATATGGGGTCTCCACCATAGTGGAACCCTCGACCTCCTCCAAGCTACGGACTGGCAGGACCAGGCTAACCGCCCGCTCCACTAGTGTTACTTATTATGTATGTGCTAAAAAAATTATTTGAATTGAATTTAATCGACATTCGGAGGGGGGAAAGGGTTGGGGCTTAGCCCCAACCCTCAGCACTTAACATCCGACATGACCGCCACGAGAACCAGGAGACAAAAGTGCAGAAGCATGGGGACTAGCCCCATTTCTTTGGGGATTTGGTCCTATCCACCACCCGATAGAACTGGGGGCTATCCCTACCAAAAGGGCGTAGGGGGTTAAGTTGTTAGCACGTGGTCCTATCCACGTGCCACAACACCAGGAACCAGTCCAGACAGAGGGCCAGTGCATAGAGGTTAGCCACAGAGCATGTGGAGCGTGCCCATAGGACCAAGGGCCTAGTGCGAAGGGGGTTGCACCCAAATATTTATGTTAAGTGTTTTTTTTTATACATTTTTTTATTTTTTATTGATTTTTATGCCTGTAATAATGGATTTTATCCATTTTTGGGAGATATTGGGCATTTTTGGAGGCCAGATTTTGGGAGGAAGTTGGGGATTGATAACCAACATCAGATCTATAAAAACCAGGCCTGTTTGAGGCCATGGAGGACAGTCAGAGTAGATTTATGCTAAAGGGAAGCCAATCCAAAACTATTTTTATGTAGGGAAGTTGTTGAGGAGCAGACGCTTGCGGGTCATTTCTGGGAGCTTCGGTCATTCGTTTTGTGTGTCGTTTCTTTTGTTGGGTTCTAGAGATCTAAAAGAACATGACCAGATCAGTCTTGTAGCCAATTGGCACAACTGCAATGTATTTTTGAGCTCTGAAGAGAAATAAAGAAGCCTCCCCCACAGAGACAAAGGCCCGGAGACATAGGCAATGTTGTGTCGAACTCTGTTATCAATTCTCTTGTTATGGTTTGTTGTTTATTACTTCATTTCATATCTGCATATATGTATATGGTTGTCTTAATTCCTCTTATTTCCTCATTTTTTCATTAAGCTTTTTAAATGGTTAATTAACACATGCAATTAAAAACTCAACCACAGTCATTAAAAGATCTTTACGAATCAATTATGGATGACCATGTTGACTATGGTTGAACATGATTGACTTTGGTTAAGTATGCTTGGCAATGGTTGACTATGAATGATGATAGTTGATTAATGTTAACTATAGTAGAGGATGTAGATATGTTTTGACCATGGTTAACTATGATTGACCAAAAGTGACCAAAATTAAGAATGTCTCACTATGGTGGACAATTGTCAAAGAAATTATCTTTAATATTTAATTCCTTGTATATTAAAAATCCAATATATTTAATTCCTTATAAATTAAAAATCCAATATTATTTTAGGAAATATTACTTTTAAAGTATGTATTGAAAAATACAATATTTAGATATTACTTTAAGGCTTTGTCTAACTATTCTATGTTTTGTTTTGTTTTTTTTTGTTAGAATTGGAAACATTCATAATTTTTTGTTGTTTAAATTATATTTCAGAATGCAGAAATAAATTCAATTTACTCTAAAACTTAAAAAATAAAATAACATTGAAAATGAAATTTCACAAAATATTATATTTAGTTATGATTCTGAAATTAGATAAAATATTCTATTTAGTTATGATTCTGAAATTAGGTATTACTTTGACATGTGAAAAGAAAAAAATATTTTTAAACTAAAATTGTTTTTTTACTTTGAAAAGTGATAGACAAGTGAGGAAAACCACTTAATAGTATTCAAATAAATCTTTTTATTCATTGTAACCGGGGTGTATACCAATCTAACCAAGTAATACAACTAAATTAATTAAGTGACAAAACAGAAAAGCAAATTAAATATCTTTAAAACACAAAATAATATAATATACAAAACATAATATAATATACATAAAAAAAAAAAACAAATTAAATCATCTTTAAAACATAAAATAATATAATTTATAACAGTAAAACAAATTAAAACATAAAATAATAATATAATTTACAAAATATAAAAACAAATTAAATTATCTTTAAATCATAAAATAATAAATTAATTGATGAGAAAGTTATGAAACATTTGTAATATCTTCTTTACAGAGCTTGAACTGAATAGTAGAAAGAAGTCTCATCAGCAAGATTGCATGGTAGTCATTATATCCATCGTTTTGATAGAGTGTATTTGTGATGCTATTTGTGATGCTAAGTACAAACAACCAATGGTCCTCATATAGATCCACTAAAACCGGGTTCAACTACAATAATATACTTGAGAGGATATGTGATTGTTTTCAGTTTTTTGGGAGGATTTTCCTGCAGCAGATGGATGCCTATTCCGCAATTAAACGGCGTGCAACTTCGTATTCCGACAAATCAATCCATTCGCCCACGCTTAGTATTCCACTGTTAACACAATAGATAGCCTGCAGTATCCAAATTCGCCCACGCTTGGTATTCCACTGTTAACCCATAAAGAGCCTGCAGTAGCCACACCTCTCTCTCTATCCTCTACCCTTCCTCTATCATCCGCCTGCTCCTCTAGAAGCACAAACCTAACTACTAACAACCCCCTCCACAATTAGAGGAATTTTCTATTTTTAGAAAAAAACTAATTCCTACTAATTAGCAACAAACTGATCAGATGGCTCAGTCTCCTCATAGGGAGCTTTAGACTGCAATCTAACTCTAATTTAACTTAGAAATTGACAACAATTATCCACTTAGATTAACATATTTTGAAAATCAAAACCTTCAAATCCCTAGGATTGTTAGTCCTCTTCTAAAGCTAGAAAATGTGACCAATGCATCACATTGATAGCCCTTCCTTTGATGCTCTTGCATCACTCTCACTGTCCAATCTAATCCATAACCAGTCACAACACATCCAAGCTTTCCAACAACTGACTCATGATCCTCAACAATACAATATGAATGCTACTCAATCATTTATAATCAATCATCATACTATGGCAATCATATCAGAACTGAATCATAAGAGTGTTGCTCACTCTATTAACCAACACAAAGCACATCACAACAACGATATCAAGAATTCCTTAAGAATTCACCACAGAACAAGCAAGAGTATCCATTAAGACAACAATGTAACTATACCAGAGTCTCAGTGGAAAATCTAAGCCTATAGAATGCAGATCTGGAACCTGCTTCAGTCTTCAAGAGCCTGTCATCAACTCAACCGCAAGTCTTCAGGAATTCATCTACTATACGTGCCCTGTCCTCATTCAACCCAAGTATGTACGTGCCTTGGCTCACTACAACCCGCGTATACCTCAGAAACTAAGGTTTCTGAACTTCCGAGACTTTTTTCGTCATGATCTCTCACTGGCCGAAACTTTGATGCATCCATGAGATCCTCCAAATCATCTCTCTCTCAGAATAGATCTTCAATACTTGCTCAAGAGATAGTCATAAGAGATACACACGTGGCACCCCTTCATAAGAGATCCTTGCCTCTTATTTATACTCTCCAAGTAGCTTCCTTATAAGCAACTTCTAGGTCACTTAACCCATTTCTAGATCACTTAACCTATTTTCCTCATTTTTAGGGTTAACCACTTTCCATAATTAGAAAGTTCTCCATTTCTTTATCATTTGAATATTCCTCCTTGACATTGTCACTTTTCTTTGACATTTAAATAATAATTCTTGTTTTCAAGCTTCTTTGACTTCTTTTACCTTTTGGGGCTTCAAGCCTACATATGAGGGTCCTTCATCTTCGTAGGGCCATAACTCTCAAACCATGAGGAGTTATGTGACATTCCATATACCACCGTAAATGACATGACAAGTACTATCCATCTAGGATAGTTTCACCAACAACTCACTAATATTTATGTCATTATTCGAGATTTAAGCATGGGTTCACAAACCATACTTTTAGGATAACTCAACCATAAAGCCTCTTCTCGTGAGGGCTTTCACCATAAGGGGACCATTTTGCAGTTCATCCATTTATACACCTTATCGACCATGATAAGACAATAATGATTCATCCTTACATCAAATAACATATTTGACATCAATCAACATCAATTATGTTACATCAAACATTTGACCTTTGACATCATTCAATCATCCTTTGGCATCAATCAAAGAATCAATCCCTTGACATCAATCAATCACTTTGACATAAATCCTTTCACATCAATTAATTAAAACTTTTGGCATCAATGACAACATGATCCAACAATATTTTCATGTAAGAATATTCTATACCAATAGTACATGTCATGCCATTTCTGGTGGTATGTGGAACGTCACATAACTCCTCACGGTTAGAGAGTTATGGCAATGTGTTGTTGGAGAACCCTCATGAGTCATCTAAAAGCCCCAAAAGGTCAAAGTAGTCAAAGTGGTTTAATAGATTTTAGAAGGTAAATAATAAAGTGAAGTGATGAGTGTACTATAAGTCAAAGTGAATACAAAATAAATTATTTAAATAATAAAGTTAATGGAGAAATTACTAAGTGGACAAGTGGTTAGAAGTGGGTTAGCCCTAAAATAAGGAAAGTGATTTAAGATGATTAGAAGGTAACCCCTTGAGGTAAAGTGAAGTGATGAGTGTACTATAAGTCAAATTGGATACAAAATAAATTATTTAAATAATAAAGTTAATCCATAAATTACTAAGTAGACAAGTGGTTAGAAGTGGGTTAACCCTAAAATAAGGAAAGTGGGTTAAGATGGTTAAAAGGTATCCCCTTGAGGAAGCTACATGAAGGTATAAATAAGAGACAAGGCTCTCTCATTTTAATAACACTTGAGAATATTGAGTATCTATAGTTGATTGAGGTAACCAAAGGATATCTAAGCTAAATTTTAGAGGGGAGGTGGAGTAAAGAAGGTTGAAATTCAAGGGAGGATAAATTCTTTTGATCATGCTTTCTAAGTTATGTTATTTACAGGTCATCTCACCATTTTCACAATAACTTTTTTTCTAGAATGATTCACACTGTGAAATTGGGAGGCCATTGGGGAAACATATCCAAGTAGTTGTGACACAAATTTCAACTTGTGGGTCATTGTAGTTTTGGATTTACACACCATCGAAAATAGGGTTTGTGGCTAGTCATGAAACTAGTATAAAACAAGTGTTTCGGGTAAAATCGTCATAAATTCCTCATAATAGATCCAAATTTAGTAAGACCTAATGTATTAGTTAGAGTAAAATATGTAGTATTTTGTGTACAATGTACAGATTCATACAAAAAATATTACATGTGGGGCATGCTCTACAAGTTTTCTCTCTATAATAAGCCATAATTCAACAAGGTATGCCATTTTTGCTATAACTCCTTTTTTGAGAGGTTCCACGTAGTGAAATCTGGAAGAATTGCATAAAAGATATTGAAGAACATTGTGTACCATTTTCAGATCTTTATTCATTACAGGTACATAGTTATGATTATTGCAAGTTAGGGTTTTTGACTAATCCAAAATTAGTCATGTGAGACTAAAGTAAAGTTTTTTGAAAATGCTAGTCTCTTGTTGTTAACATTAAGGAAGTTTTGAAGGTATGTGATCATATACACTAGGTCTATTACAGAGTTACAAATCAAATTTGGATGATGACATTGATGAAGGATTTTGGTTGAGGTACATGTTGGGTACATGGTTGAGATAAGTAGTTGATGAATTGGCACATACATGGGGTGTATAGTTGATGATGTTGGTACATCTTGATGCGTCATATTTTATGTGTATTTGATGCATGATTGGTACATATTTGGTGCATGGTTGATGCACTCGTTCATGGTACAGGTTGAGCTACATGTTGGTGCATGGTTGATGCACTTGTTTATGGTACATGTTGATTACATGTTGTTTAAACATGTTATTGTGACATGTTATTTGTACAAGTTTGATGCGTGATTGATGCACTTGTTTATGATACAGGTTGATTACAGGGTGATTGGTACAGGTTGTTACAATGATATATCTCACAGTGACAGTGTGGCACTGGTTCCATCATTTTACTTCTACTTCAGGGTGGTTGGACAAGTCAAGGATAGGTGGTTGTAGCCACCTTCTGGTTGTAGTCAAAGAACATAGGGGGTTGTAGCCTCCTTCTGGTTGTAGCCAGAGAGTTGGGGAGTTGGATCTTCCCTCAGTTTGTAGCCTGAGGAACTAGGGGATTGTAGCCACCTTCTAGTTGTAGCCAGAGAATTAGGGAGTTGGAGCTTCCCTCAGGTTGTAGTTTGAGAAACTAGGGGGTTGGAGCCTCCTTCTAGTTGCAGCTGGAAAACAAAGGAAGTTGGTGCTTCCAATGAATGTAATTCTTATGAAGTGTTTCATGGATAGAACTAAAACAACATGACCAATGCTCTCGATGACCAATTTTGTAGCTCTTGTAACTCTCAAACAGGCTTCAAAAATTTATGAAGTGTTTCATGGCTAGAACTAAACCAACATGACCAATGCTCTCGATGACCAATTCTGTAGCTCTTGTAACTCTCAAACAGGCTTCCTAGTGGGCACCAAGTAAAGATTAACCAGCCACATTTTCTTATCATACTCCACACGTCCAAACAAATCTTACACATTATATGTTACCACGGTATTTTTATTCCTTTAATACCAATCGATACTAAAAAAAAGAAAAAAAGAAAGAAGAAGGTATAATTCTATTTCTTATTTGAAAGTGTAGTTATTATTGTCCTAACTCATCAATCATATAAAGAAGAAATGATTCATCATATAAAGAAGAAGTTGATGTAAAAGCTACTTCTGAAAATAATATGTTTAATATATAAATTCATTAGACTTCTCAAATAATATGTTTAATAATTAAATCGATTCCATTCTTATCATTCTTTAAGGACATGTACAACATTTCCCAAAACCATCTTTAGGTATCAATTTTGCAAGAAATGGCATGAAGAGGAAAGATTGGATTTCCTTTCCATGGTTGCTATGCATAGTGATTCTTGGTTGGTTTCCGTTTCCTTCTTCCATGGCCCTCACTTTAATCCGAATGAGAGGTATTTATTTAGTATCTATTTGTGCAGTGCTTCTCAATAACTTTTTAGTAGCACAACACACCACTAATTTTATTTGGAGGCATCATTAAAAATTTGGTTCTTTTTTTTTCTCTATTTACGTCATCATTTTTGGTGATTTTATCATAACCTTTCTTTTGATTTACCTACACATAATAGTCATCCAGATGACCACAATGGAAGCTGAACTTGCATCCATATATGGTGGCACCATTCAACACTAATTTTATTAGGATTCTTGGTCGATAGAGCTTGCAAAATTTCCAAATAAATGTACATTCTATTTACGGGATTCCAATCTAGGATTTGATTTCATAGGCCCTCATGCCCCTAGCATTTAGTCACAGGTCTCTATTGTTGTTAACAATTTTTTTTGAATTTTAATTCCAAAATTTTATGTATGGTCCCTAGACCCAAACGGCTCCCATTTTATCATGAATATTTACCTCTATGTATGTATATACAATAGTTTCTTAAGATGGAATTTTCTACAATTCACATGCTTATTATATATATATATATATATATGCAATTATGAATTTATACTTCCATATATATATATGCCTATATAGATCTTAAATTTCCATCATACATAACTTCTATACAGATTCTAGTTTAATAGATACATGAATGAATTCTCACTTATTACCATGATTTTGTATAAATTTACCGGCATGCGCATAAGCATACTTATATATGTCTCTGCGATCCGACTCCATTCACATTTTCGCTTGTAGCTAGTTTTTTTTCATAGTCAATACGATTACAAGGTGAAGATTATTCTACAGTTTCTATCTCATCATACCAGGAATCAAATCTACAAAATCAACATATCCTTTCAGCTTCTATACACAATAAAACAACATTCACCTAGAATTAATCTAGAATTTTCCTTTGATCAAATATTGATTTTCAACAACATTCAACCAGATTTTGTCCATAACAATAGCCCTAACCAGTTTTTGCAGATTGTAGTCTATCAACAACATTCATTTATATAACATTCATCCAAAGAAGGGACAAAAATAACATATCTGAAATAATACACTGAGAGACAAAGGAAACAACCACGTTCCTCCCAACCATATAACAGGGCAACCAAATCACTTTCCTGGCTCACCCCCTAGCCTGACCATGATTCCATGAGGGCAAACTTGAAATCTTACCTTCAACAATGTTTCCTCTATCTGTAGTCCTCGCCTTGCTTGACACTCAATATTCAGTGTTCATAACAACAAGTATACAGTAACTCCCTTCCCATCATACTAGGCAGCATCTTGCCTCCTCACATATGCTATATATAAAAAACAATCCTTTTTGCCTAAGTCTTTTTCCCTCCCTTGGGAATTTTTGTAGCCTTCTAAATCCATGATTTTCAGGGGCTGCCAATGGCCAAATCCCTAATTTTCCATTTGTAACAATCAACCCAAAGGTAGTTCCAACATGTTCCCCACTCATGGAGTCATGGTCAGATGAATTTAACATGGTTGTTCCATTTGTCCTCCTCCAATAAATAGAACAATATTTTGTTTACATACAAGTGTCATAGTCAAATAGTTAGTTGGGTCAAATCAGGTCTCTGCCCAATGGTCATAATAATTAATTACAATTTATCAAATTCAAAATTTGGAATTTCCATAAATGGAAAAAAAATTCCAAATTTGAATTTACCAAAAATGGAAATAATTCTCTAACAATTTTTGAATTTCAAAAATACTTTATTTTGGGGATGTCACACTTCTAGCACTCACATCGTGGATCTAATTGTATGTTAATGACTTCCTAGTTCGAGATATTCACGATGTTGTGAGGGTAGACTAAGATAGTCGCTCACAAAGATTGTAAGTCCTAGGCAATAAGGCAAGTTTCTTATTTCTTAGTGGACCTTAGTCTCTCACAAGGCCGCTTAAATGGCGTGCTAACTTGAGGGGTTGGAAAACTACCAAAACTAGTCAAAGGTGAGTGGCACCCATGGAGCACGAAGTGAGTCTTCAAGGGAACGTCGTAAAATTAAAAAAAATTGAATCAAAGACGAGTGGCACCCTTGGAGCACTGAGTGCCTCCTGAAAGGCACGTTGTGGAATTTAAAAAAATGAGTCAAAGAATCTAGGTGTCCTATAAAAATTTGAGTGAATGTTAAAACTTATAAAATATTGATCACCTCGAGAGATTCACAATGTTGTGAGGGAAGACTAAGATAGTCACTCATGAAGATTGTAAGGGCCATGGAATAAGGTAGGTTCCTCATTTCTTAGTGGAACTTAGTCTCTCATAAGGTCGTCTGAATTCCATGCTGACTTGAGGGGTTGGACAACTATCAAAACTAGTCAAAGGCCAGTGGCACCCTTGGAGCACAGAGTGCATCTTGAAGAGAACGTCATGAAATTAAAAAAAGTTGAATCAAAGATGAGTGGCACCCTTGGAGCACTAAGTGCATTCTGAAAGGCACGTTGCAGAATTTAAACAAATGAGTCAAAGAATCTAGGTGGTCTAGAAAACTTTGAGTGAATGTTAAACCTTATAAAATATTGAGCACCTCCTGAACTAACTAATTAATTAATTAACTAAAGAATGAATTTATTAAGCATAATCTCTAAGGGTGTAAGCTCATGCAAATAAAAGTGTAACTAAGCCTAAGTCTAAGATTAGTGAGAAGACTGAAAGCTAATTTTATAAAGTAAATAATGAAGGGTGAAGTAAAATCAATTTAAGAAATCAATAAAAATAAAACAAATCTAAAGAATGATTTAATACACATTGTGCGAGTAAATACCAAAATTAGAAATTAAAATAAGAAAGGAATAAAGCATACAAGAAGGTGTAAGGATAAAAATGTATCTAAATTCTAGTCTAACTAGAGAACATTCTTATTTTAACTTAACTCCATTTTAGAAAGACATCAATCATAAATGATAAATAAAGAGAATAGAGCGACAACTATGAGTGATTTTAGGAGCGCTTTTAGGATGGGTGAGGGAAATTGATTTTTAATTAAATTAAATAATGGATTTACTTGTGTAACTAAGGGAACACATGAAACGTTTAGGGTGGGGATAATTCCTAACTGAATTTAGAAAAACCAAATTAAATGTGGAAATGAAAGCTGCCACTAAGGAAATTCTATAAAACAAATGTTTGAGAGGAGGTATGGATCACAAGGGTTATAAGTAAGGGTATGTTGCAAAAATTCTGACTGATTTTACTTGTGAGAGTTGGGATACCCAGCTTGAGAGAGAGATTGGTGGCTCTACCTTACGAGGTGAGCTTGGAGCTAGAGGATTAAGGTTGTGTGTAGATGGTCCATTTGCATCTTGGGGGGATTAGGGGGAAGAAGAGTAACCCTAGCATTGGGTCGGAGGTGCCGATGAATTCTCACTGATTAGCAAGCAGGAGAAGGAAGATTGATGAGGTGCAAGCTTGGAAAGGAAACATGCTGGTTGTGGGACTAACACACAACACCATTACCACTATTTTCTCATCATGATAATGTATATTTAATTATTTATGTGTTGCAAAAAATTATGTACTCTTCTAGATTTGAATATTGACATTAATGGAGTTTGGGTCTAAATGTTTATAAAACACATGCGTTCTTGGTGATACAATGATTGTATATAGTAAACTTAATATATGTAGTTTATTATTGAAGTATAAATTGATGAATAGATCACTCAAAGCGATCTCAGTTTTTTTTTTTCCTATTATTTGTTGAGGCTTATTTTGTATGAGACTTTTGTTGCTTGCGATCACATGTGGTCAACTTTTTCTTCGAGGACACTTACGTGCAAGCGATCTGGTTTTAGTATACGTTGCTTCTTTCTCTTGTGTATTCTTATGATGATGTTGATGGATTATGATGTTATGTTATTTGATATCTATGTATTGACAGATGCTATTGACAAGTTTCCTTGAGTGTGCAAGACACTTGACAGATTGAAGATATCAATGGAAGCAATGGACCTCCTTGGACTCTGGATCGAGTTAGGGAGTGGATTTTATTGGTTTGAGTATTTTATTTATGCATATGTGACATCCGATTGGGTATATTATGGCGTTGTTTATAGGTCATTGAAAATGTTCGTTGATGAATACAGGCTGATGATTGCTTGCTAATCAGATTCACATAAGAAGTAAAGGGGACATGCACAACAACCAGATGTTGAGGGAGAGGTGTGGCAACAGACCTGTCACAGCCTACTAGCACTCCCTTATTGGATTGAATTGTATGTTAATGCTTACCTATTTCGAGAGATCCACAATGT